>BOPN01002815.1:50000-52500 GCA_017312705.2 Penaeus japonicus | reverse complement strand
AAAATTAGCCTCAGGAGGTGAAAGACGAGGAAGAATGACGGAAGTGTTTTGTACTTCTGTCTTCAGCCATTCAAGAGTGAGGTCCTTCAAGAGAGACGGCAGATGTGTGTGTGCGTGTGTGTGCGTGTGTGTGTGTGTGTGTGTGTGTGTGTGTGTGTGTGTGTGTGTGTGTGTGTGTGTGTGTGTGTTTCCCTATGAAACCGGTTTATAACACGTACAGTTGAATTAAAATGAAAGCGTGAGAAAAAACGCGTTATTTTAAGCACTAGGACTGAGAAACAACAAGGAGAAAATATAGATCCACTTGGAGCGTGTGACTCCCTGGAAGACAAGCTCCGCCAACCCCAGTAAGACCCACCGAAGGTTTATGTCCAACGCATAAAATGATAATGTCCATTTTATTGCTTGCACGATCCGGGCAGATTGCTTCTGTCAAGCGCTGAATTTTTTTATCATTATCATCATTTTCTATCATATTGTTTCAGAGGAAAGGAAAATAAACAAAACAATTAAAACACCGGTGTTGTCATTTGGTAAAAGTCGACGTAACAACAATTCCTGAAAAGACATAAAAAAGATAAAAAGATTACTAACCCCCATGGTATGCATAACGATATATGGTTTCATTCAGACATATTCATAGATATTTTTTAATCAGTGTCTGAACGACGATTAAAATTAGGACATATGCCAAATCAATATCATTCCCTCAAACATACTAGAATCGACATGAGTTTTGATTATTCGCAAATGAATCCATATTGGAGAACTTGCATCAAAATTGCTCCTTCAACAATGAACCCCGCCCCGTCCGTTGGCCTGACCGCGTACAAAGAAGGAACTGTAACACAGATCCTCCACACGTGCTCCGGAGAGGCCGCAATCGCCAGCACGTGCAATCACCTCAGGCAACGGCAGTTATGGGGTTGTCCGTGCACTCTCGGAGGCAGAGTGAAAAGGAAGGCCAGCGGCGTCTGTTAGCGAGTGGGTGAGAATCCAGACGCCAAGAGCCGTCTGACGCATAACTGAGCGTGCGCTTGGGGCCCCTGCGGCTGCCAGAGGGCTGCTAGAGGGCTGCCAGAGGGCCCCCGAGAGCGTCTGAAATGTTTCCACGGTGTGTGTGTGTGTGGTACGTTATGTTAAGTTGTCGCAAATATACATATTAAGTTACCAGGCTGGTTATCTATGATCAACGATTGACAATGGTCAGTAGTATGTATTGGCAGGACCAAAGTGGGGAGGAGACCAAAGTCAAATCCTGCTTGGAGACCAAAAAAAAAAAAAAAAAAAAAAAAAGCTTGGACCGGACTTTGTACGCCTCAGGTCATGTAATTTCGAAATATCTCCGCTGAGATCGTGAAATTCCGATTACACGAGGATTATTACCATGCGGGAAGGATTAGGCGCGCCGAGAAGGTGAGGGCCGAACAAATCTCTAAAAGGAAAAGGACTATTTTCATATTCTTGTACGATTTCACTGAGCAACACGAAATCAACAACAGCAACTACAAGGAAATACTGTACGTGAATCAAGGAAACACTACATGTGTACATCACTAAACCTTTGTGGTCGTGTTGTACTACGTGTACATGGCAGTGTAGATATTGTCTTTCTCTTCGTTATCTACATATCAATGAATACAATGTTCTCGCGAAGACAAAGGGATGATTATAGATCTGCAATGTTGAGGCTACTTAGAATTCTACTCACGAAGTAGATTCGAGTAGATACGTTCTGGCGTTATCGCTTAATGGGCGTGGAACGGTTTGCAACGTTCCACTGTTGAGCCGCCCGTTTATCCACGTATACACACGCACACACACACATACACACGCACACACGCACACACACATACACACACGCACACACACACACATATATGATAATGATAATAATGATGGTAATGATAGTAATGATAGTGACACTAATATAATGCTAATAATGATAGCAACAATGATAATGATGATGATAAGGATAAGGATAGTTATAAAAAATAACAATGACACTAATGATAATGATAACGATAATAGTAATAGCAATAATATCAGTCATAATGATAATAGTAATAACAAAAAAAGATGATTATTCTTATAAAGATGATAATAAGATTAATAACATTATCAATAAAAACTATAGATAATGTTGCTGATAATGTTGATTACAAATTGATAAAGATGACAAAGATGAAATGATAACGATTATGATAATAGTGATAATGATGGTAGTGTAAAAACGCAAATGCAGATGCACAAAAAGCATGACATATTAATAAGATACCCCCCCCACCATATTTAGAATATTGGAAGACATAAAAACGTCATGCACGAAGGCAGGCATGGAAACGTCAAGTCACATCCTCCTGTGCTTTTACGCCGCGAAAGACAGACAGACAGACACCCAGACAGAACATGCAGGTCAAACTCATTCCAGCAGCGATACGAAGGGAGACTGTGCAATGGCGAGCGCAATGTTGCAGAAAAGACAACTCACAGAAATCAT
>BOPN01002815.1:25000-30000 GCA_017312705.2 Penaeus japonicus | reverse complement strand
GAAGAGAGGGAAGGAGGAGGGGAGGACGGGATGGAGAAGAGAGGGAAGGAGGAGGGGAGGACGGGATGAAGAAGAGAGGGAAGGAGGAGGGGAGGAGGGGATGAAGAAGAGAGGGAAGGAGGAGGGGAGGACAGGATGGAGAAGAGAGGGAAGGAGGAGGGGAGGACAGGATGGAGAAGAGAGGGAAGGAGGAGGGGAGGACAGGATGGAGAAGAGAGGGAAGGAGGAGGGGAGGACAGGATGGAGAAGAGAGGGAAGGAGGAGGGGAGGAGGGGATGAAGAAGAGAGGGAAGGAGGAGGGGAGGACAGGATGGAGAAGAGAGGGAAGGAGGGAGGGAGGACGGGATGAAGAAGAGAGGGAAGGAGGAGGGGAGGAGGAGGGGATGAAGAAGAGAGGGAAGGGAGGAGGGGAGGGCGGGATGAAGAAGAAAGAGAGGGAAGGGAGGGAGGGGAGGACGGGGATGAAGAAGAGAGGGAAGGAGGAGGGGGAGGAGGGATGAAGAAGAGAGGGAAGGAGGAGGGGAGGACGGGATGGAGAAGAGAGGGAAGGAGGAGGGGAGGACGGGATGAAGAAGAGAGGGAAGGGAGGAGGGGGAGGAGGAGGGGGATGAAGAAGAGAGGGAAGGGAGGAGGGGAGGGCGGGGATGAAGAAGAGAGGGAAGGAGGAGGGGAGGACGGGATGAAGAAGAGAGGGAAGGAGGAGGGGAGGAGGGGAGGAGGGGATGAAGAAGAGAGGGAAGGAGGAGGGGAGGACGGGATGGAGAAGAGAGGGAAGGAGGAGGGGAGGACGGGATGAAGAAGAGAGGGAAGGAGGAGGGGAGGAGGGGATGGAGAAGAGAGGGAAAGAGTGGAGGGGAGGACGGGATGGAGAAGAGAGAGGGAAGGAGGAGGGGAGGAGGGGGATGAAGAAGAGAGGGAAGGAGGAGGGGAGGAGGGGATGGAGAAGAGAGGGAAGGAGGAGGGGAGGAGGGGATGAAGAAGAGAGGGAAGGAGGAGGGGAGGACGGGATGAAGAAGAGAGGGAAGGAGGAGGGGAGGAGGGGATGGAGAAGAGAGGGAAGGAGGAGGGGAGGACGGGATGAAGAAGAGAGGGAAGGAGGAGGGGAGGAGGGGATGAAGAAGAGAGGGAAGGAGGAGGGGGAGGGGGAGGGGGATGGAGAAGAGAGGGAAGGAGGAGGGGAGGACGGGATGAAGAAGAGAGGGAAGGAGGAGGGGAGGACGGGATGAAGAAGAGAGGGAAGGGAGGGAGGGGAGGACGGGATGGAGAAGAGAGGGAAGGAGGAGGGGAGGACGGGATGGAGAAGAGAGGGAAGGAGGAGGGGAGGACGGGATGGAGAAGAGAGGGAAGGAGGAGGGGAGGAGGGGATGAAGAAGAGAGGGAAGGAGGAGGGGAGGAGGGGATGAAGAAGAGAGGGAAGGAGGAGGGGAGGACGGGATGAAGAAGAGAGGGAAGGAGGAGGGAGGACGGGGATGAAGAAGAGAGGGAAGGAGGAGGGGAGGACGGGATGAAGAAGAGAGGGAAGGAGGAGGGGAGGAGGGGGAGCGGAGAAGAGAGGGAAGGAGGAGGGGGAGGAGGGGATGGAGAAGAGAGGGAAAGAGGAGGGAGGACGGGGATGAAGAAGAGAGGGAAGGAGGAGGGGGAGGAGCAGGATGGAGAAGAGAGGGGAAGGAGGAGGGGAGGACGGAATGGAGAAGAGAGGGAAGGAGGAGGAGGAGGGGATGAAGAAGAGAGGGAAGGAGGAGAGATGGAGAAGAGAGGGAAGGAGGAGGGGAGGACGGGATGGAGAAGAGAGGGAAGGAGGAGGGGAGGACGGGATGAAGAAGAGAGGGAAGGAGGAGGGGAGGACGGGATGGAGAAGAGAGGGAAGGAGGAGGGGAGGACGGGATGAAGAAGAGAGGGAAGGAGGAGGGGAGGAGGGGATGAAGAAGAGAGGGAAGGAGGAGGGGAGGACGGGATGAAGAAGAGAGGGAAGGAGGAGGGGAGGACGGGATGAAGAAGAGAGGGAAGGAGGAGGAGGAGGGGGATGAAGAAGAGAGGGAAGGAGGAGGGGAGGAGGGGATGAAGAAGAGAGGGAAGGAGGAGGGGAGAGGGAGGGGGGCGAAGGAGAGGGAAGGAGGAGGGGAGGACGGGATGGAGAAGAGAGGGAAGGAGGGGGGGGAGGACGGGATGAAGAAGAGAGGGAAGGAGGAGGGGAGGAGGGGATGAAGAAGAGAGGGAAGGAGGAGGGGAGGAGGAGGGGAGTGAAGAAGAGAGGGGAAGGAGGAGGGGGAGGACGGGGATGGAGAAGAGAGGGAAGGAGGAGGGGAGGACGGGATGAAGAAGAGAGGGAAGGAGGAGGGGAGGAGGGGATGAAGAAGAGAGGGAAGGAGGAGGGGAGGAGGGGATGAAGAAGAGAGGGAAGGAGGAGGGGAGGACGGGATGAAGAAGAGAGGGAAGGAGGAGGGGAGGAGGGGATGAAGAAGAGAGGGAAGGAGGAGGGGAGGAGGGGATGAAGAAGAGAGGGAAGGAGGAGGGGAGGACGGGATGGAGAAGAGAGGGAAGGAGGAGGGGAGGACGGGATGAAGAAGAGAGGGAAGGAGGACAGGATGGGAGAAGAGGAAGGAGGGAGGGGAGGACGGAATGAGAAGAGAGGGAAGGAGGAGGGGGAGGGAGGGGAGAAGAAGAGAGGGAAGGAGGAGGGGAGGACAGGATGGAGAAGAGAGGGAAGGAGGAGGGGAGGAGGGGATGAAGAAGAGAGGGAAGGAGGAGGGGAGGGACGGATGGAGAAGAGAGGGAAGGAGGAGGGGAGGACGGGATGAAGAAGAGAGGGAAGGAGGAGGGGAGGAGGGGATGAAGAAGAGAGGGAAGGAGGACAGGATGGAGAAGAGAGGGAAGGAGGAGGGGAGGACGGGATGGAGAAGAGAGGGAAGGAGGAGGGGAGGACGGGATGGAGAAGAGAGGGAAGGAGGAGGGGAGGACGGGGGAGGAGAAGAGAGGGAAGGAGGAGGGGAGGACGGGATGGAGAAGAGAGGGAAGGAGGAGGGGAGGACGGGATGAAGAAGAGAGGGAAGGAGGAGGGGAGGAGGGGATGGAGAAGAGAGGGAAGGAGGAGGGGAGGACAGGATGGAGAAGAGAGGGAAGGAGGAGGGGAGGAGAGGGAAGGAGGAGGGGAGGAGGGGATGGAGAAGAGAGGGAAGGAGGAGGGGAGGAGGGGAGGAGGGGATGAAGAAGAGAGGGAAGGAGGAGGGGAGGAGGGGATGAAGAAGAGAGGGAAGGAGGAGGGGAGGACGGGATGAAGAAGAGAGGGAAGGAGGAGGGGAGGAGGGGATGAAGAAGAGAGGGAAGGAGGAGGGGAGGAGGGGATGGAGAAGAGAGGGAAGGAGGAGGGGAGGACGGGATGGAGAAGAGAGGGAAGGAGGAGGGGAGGACGGGATGGAGAAGAGAGGGAAGGAGGAGGGGAGGACGGGATGAAGAAGAGAGGGAAGGAGGAGGGGAGGACGGGATGGAGAAGAGAGGAAGGAGGGAGGGAGGACGGGATGGAGAAGAGAGGGAAGGAGGAGGGGGAGGAGGGAGGGGATGAAGAAGAGAGGGAAGGAGGGAGGGGAGGGGCGGGATGAAGAAGAGAGGGAGGGAGGAGGGAAGGAGGAGGGGAGGACGGGATGGAGAAGAGAGGGAAGGAGGAGGGGAGGACGGGATGAAGAAGAGAGGGAAGGAGGAGGGGAGGACGGGATGGAGAAGAGAGGGAAGGAGGAGGGGAGGACGGGATGAAGAAGAGAGGGAAGGAGGAGGGGAGGAGGGGATGGAGAAGAGAGGGAAAGAGGAGGGAGGAGGAGGGGAGGAGGGGAGAAGAAGAGAGAGGGAAGGAGGAGGAGGACGGGATGAAGAAGAGAGGGTAGGAGGAGGGAGGACGGGATGGAGAAGAGAGGGAAGGAGGAGGGGAGGACGGGATGAAGAAGAGAGGGAAGGAGGAGGGGAGGAAGGGATGAAGAAGAGAGGGAAGGAGGACAGGATGGAGAAGAGAGGGAAGGAGGAGGGGGAGGACGGGGATGGAGAAGAGAGGGAAGGAGGAGGAGGACGGGGATGGAGAAGAGAGGGAAGGAGGAGGGGAGGACGGGATGGAGAAGAGAGGGAAGGAGGAGGGGAGGACGGGGATGAGAAGAGAGGGAAGGAGGAGGGGGGGGAGGGGATGGAGAAGAGAGGGAAGGAGGAGGGGAGGACGGGATGAAGAAGAGAGGGAAGGAGGAGGGGAGGAGGGGATGGAGAAGAGAGGGAAGGAGGAGGGGAGGACGGGATGGAGAAGAGAGGGAAGGAGGAGGGGAGGAGGGGATGGAGAAGAGAGGGAAGGAGGAGGGGAGGACGGGATGAAGAAGAGAGGGGAAGGGAGGAGGGGAGGAGGGGATGAAGAAGAGAGGGAAGGAGGACAGGATGGAGAAGAGAGGGAAGGAGGAGGGGAGGACGGGATGGAGAAGAGAGGGAAGGAGGAGGGGAGGAGGAGGGGAGGAGGAGGGGATGGAGAAGGAGAGTGGGAAGGAGGAGGGGAGGACGGGATGAAGAAGAGAGGGAAGGAGGAGGGGAGGAGGGGATGGAGAAGAGAGGGAAGGAGGAGGGGAGGACGGGATGGAGAAGAGAGGGAAGGAGGAGGGGAGGAGGGGATGAAGAAGAGAGGGAAGGAGGAGGGGAGGACGGGATGAAGAAGAGAGGGAAGGAGGAGGGGAGGACGGGATGGAGAAGAGAGGGAAGGAGGAGGGGAGGAGGGGATGGAGAAGAGAGGGAAGGAGGAGGGGAGGAGGAGGGGATGAAGAAGAGAGGGAAGGAGGAGGGGGAGGGAGGGGATGGAGAAGAGAGGGAAGGAGGAGGGGAGGACGGGATGGAGAAGAGAGGGAAGGAGGAGGGGAGGACGGGATGAAGAAGAGAGGGAAGGAGGAGGGGAGGAGGGGATGGAGAAGAGAGGGAAGCTGGAGGAGGAGGGGAGGACGGGATGAAGAAGAGAGGGAAGGAGGAGGAGGGAGGGGATGGAGAAG
>BOPN01002814.1:186045-189620 GCA_017312705.2 Penaeus japonicus | reverse complement strand
GATAGGCTGGAAGATTGACTTAGCCATGTTAGTTCTTGATGTTCTTGATATATACATATATATATAGATAGAGGCTTGTAGCTTTTCATCCTATTAACAATTACATTCTTGGTGACGTCTTCAACTGAGCTGCTGAAAAGTACAAGTGGCACCATTTCCTCCATTAAATACATTTGCAGACCTATTCCCTTGACACCACTATCCGCATTTATGACCTTGTTTTGAAGGTTATTTATCATGTTAGGATATAAAGTGAAATACATTTTTAACATTTTTTATGTTTGGCGAATTGATGCAAATGGAAGTATCATACGACTTTAATAAAGGTAGACAATATAACAAGGCCACCATTGGTCAATTTAAACGATGTTACACGGCCATATAAAATTCACGGCTTGGTATTTTATTCAGACTCAAAATAATTTCTGCTAGAATGAGAAGTAACTAAGAATACCAAACAAAAATTACTTTAAACACAAGTATATAATTTGGTTTAGTGAAAAGGTTTGTATATGCAACATAACTTAGCTGAACTACAAACTACAACATGGCTACAGTCACGATTTATGATAATCTGAATATTAGTATAACAAATAGGATACCAAAACTAATCCACAACTCTATAAAATCAAACAAAACTACATTGAAAATTGAATGCATTGAGCAGGTATAATTATCCGCTACACACCCACTCATACTGAGGGTTAACGTTCGGATCCCCGATCAGAGGCACAAGGCGTTCGAAAAGGACTTCCACTCCTCCAAAGACGGCATTGCATAGGTCCCTTGAGGTCATCTCATTGCAAGGGAGGCCAAGGTATTACTGGATCATCTGCACATAGATTGGTGCGAACGCGAACAATGCATCTCAGTGCCATGCAACCAAGCTACGGTTTAAGGCCTCATGGATCTGAAGAGGCTTCTTAATTAAGGCCAGGTTGCACTACTGTGGCCGCCCTTCGTCCTGTATGAGTTTCCTTGCAATGGCAGTCTCACGGGATAGGCTCTTCTAGGCTGGCTTCAAACCGTAATCGGCAAAAGGAGGCAGAATTGCCCTCATCATGTTTTCAATCATGAATGAATGATGGTAATAAAAGATATAAAATAAAATCAGTAATGACAATAAATCAAACTCGTTTTAAAATTATTGCTGATCCGCCGAAATGTATCCTGTTTCATATAAGCGTCCATTTCTCCAGTCATTTTTCAAGTGTAAATTATTGCTTTGTAAAAAGTCAACACAAACATTCAATGCGAAATTATAAATATGTTCGTAATGATGTAACCAAATTGAAATATTCAATGCATTTCCACGAAGCTCATAGACTTCACTCCCTCGTAACACAATCTATTGGCGAACCTTGACAAAGATGTCTTGCTGCCGTGGATTATGAATCATAGGCTGGTTGGGATCCGGCGTAAGGTCAAGCAAGGTCCCGGGAGGCGGAACAATGCTCAGACTCTGATACACCGCCGTCGCGAAAATCAGGAGCTCCATGCGGGCCAGAGTCTCTCCCATACAAACTCGCTTACCTGAAGGAAAAGGGGAAAATCACATCATGCAGCAGATGGGATTTCTCTCAACTGATGGGTATTTAAGTTATATATCCAGTGAGAAGATCAGCTAAGAAAACGACACTAGAAATGCATACGACATCGTACCAACACCGAAGGGAAGAAAGCCCTTTTTGCTGGAGAATTTCCCGTCCTCTCCGATCCAACGCTCCGGCAGGAACTTCTCGGGTTCGTCCCAGTAACGAGGGTCGTGATGCATGGCGGCGACAGCTATGCTAACGACGGTGCCCTTAAACGTGGAGTAAATTGCTAATATTGTGCTTGTAAACGTAGGAAAAGGCGAATTATTTTCTCATTTCTCATTCTGAATTTATGGGTTCACTTGATGTATCACAGAAATTTAACTTTACCTGAACCTAACCTGTCTCGCTAGAAGGGATAATGCTTGCATTTATTTCTACAGTGAAGATAAAAAACCCATAAAAAAAAAAAAAAAAAAAACAGCTAAAATAACGACAACAACAAAATACGAAGTATCCTACGCACCTCGGGGATGGTGTAACCAGCCAGCTGAGTGTCCTTGACGGCGCACCGTTGGACTCCTATTGGGTCGAGAGAGGACACTCGGAGGACCTCATGCAGGACTGCTTCGGCGTAAGGCAGTCTGTGCGAAGGAAGTGTCTTAGAAATGCAGTAATGTAGACCTAATGTAGAACACTTTTTATACTGCGGCGACCATGGCGAGAGCCATCAAATTGGCTGTTGTAAACAAAGCTCTGTAGATGAAATCGTATTTGTGAGAGGTTATAAAATCATAAATATTATTACCATCATCATCTTTACATGAAAGGTGGCAATGGCAGCTCTGCAAACTTACTTGGTTCTGTCAGCAGGAGTAGCCAGCGTTCCACTCGGCAGGGCGCTGTCGATTTCCTCCTGAAGCTTTCGCTGCACATCCGGGAACATGGCCAGGTAGTGGAACATGAAGACGAGGACGATGGTAGTCAGTTCGCTTCCCGCAATGAACAAGTCCATTATCAGGAAGGCCAAGTCCTTTTCTGAAAGTTAAAATGATAGAATAACACGAGGCCGCAAGAAAGTGTATTATAACAGACCATTTTAAACTACACAACAGCAAAGCCGTAGAAGAGCACATGGTCACGAACCGTTTCGAAAATCGCCTAATCGTCGAGGGACATAAGGCACATAAACACCCAAACTCATTATCACTGACTAATATTCGAAGCAACACCGTCGTTTAATCACTATACCACTTTGGAAACCGTCGACTGCTGTTTCTTCCATCCCCAAAAGGTAGGCGTCGATCAAGTCCCTCGGATCACAAGGGTTCATTGAGGCCTTGTGCTCGTCGATCACTTCCTGTTAAAGAACACATAATTCCTGAGTGTGACGATGTAAACAAAGGGAACTTGGTCGTGGGATTACAATGAAAAGATAGTCGTAGCGTTATGTGTGTCTTATACAATATTCACAAAAGTAAATACAAGTATATAATAAAAAGGAAGAACATACGTGACAAAATTGCAAGAATGTGTCCTTGAACTCCTCGAGAACATCCAAGTGGAAGTGGCGGCGCCGGATGGGCTCGGGTAAGCGCTTGAGCCACGGGAAGAAGTCGAGGAGATGCAGGCGAAGGGCGGCGTCGTTCAGGTCGTTGAACAGCTGACCGAGCTTGCTGATCTTCGGGTCGTCCATCTCAAACTTTTTTCCTGGCGAGAGTCTTTCAGGTGAGCTAATGGGGTCTCCTGCTTACATACGTGTAGATGCATGTGAGTGTATGTATGTGTGTATATATGTATGTATTTTAATATATATATATATATATATATATATATATATATATATATAGAGAGAGAGAGAGAGAGAGAGAGAGAGAGAGATAAAAAGAGAGAGAGAGATAAATAGAGAGAGAGAGAGAGAGAGAGAGAGAGAGACATAGAAAGGGGAGAGACATAGTGAGAGAAATCTGCTTGTGCTTATTCCAACAGGAGGAATCCATAGTTTCTGGAGGGAAGCACGAGATCGAGTCCCACTGGCCC
>BOPN01002814.1:161045-168545 GCA_017312705.2 Penaeus japonicus | reverse complement strand
TCCAGTGTGTGTTCAGCAGTAGATCACATATATATAGACATACATACATATACATATATATATATATAAGGCTTAGACTATAGTCTTAGACTTATTCTCGCCGATCAGAATGAGGAATTTTCGTATTCGTAAAAGCGTACCTTGCGTGAGTCAAGTAGGCAGGCAATAACAATAATATTGACTCTGATCGTCCTCATTGTTTACATTGGGTAGTCCGGCGTTCCACTCGGGAATTATCGCCCTTCTAGGCAGGCGCATTATCTGGTGAGAGGCCTAGAGCGATGCCAGAATCATGCATATTCTTTCCCGGATCATAAAGATCTATATTCAATAATCGTCTTAGAAAATTGATGGATGATATTGTACGGTTATGTTACAAAAAATGTTTGGGGGCCAGCTTAGACACGCCTCTTTGGGGTTTGTGAATAATAGTCCTGTTGATTACATATGCGTCCAGATTAAAGCACTCGCGCTCCTATCACAGAGAATACACAATTCAATTAGAGAATAGATTGTAGAATTTTAAAACAACACGAAAATTTGCCATCGTTTGATATCCTTTTACGAACATTGGAGAGTTTATGATAAAAAAATGGATATTACATATTTATTGTAAGCAATTACATGAAACTACATAATGAAACATTAGGTACACATAATCAACTAAACTAGAAAATATATCCAAATAAAGCAAGTACGGCAGTTTGAAAGAAAACAGAGAAAAACGAGGAATTCCTTAATATTACCCATCTTAGTGTGATATTTTCTGAAACATATTTTGCCTCATTCAGCATGGCCTCACATTACATTTTGCGCAGATGCACTTCAGCAGATGCAGTTTGCGTATTATTTTTGCACATCTTGCATCTCCCTTGTGAGGTTCAATCTTAAGCATGCTTTATTCCATCAAATCGGACTTCAAGGATTGCATTACCATTATTGGCTAGGGTTGTTTATGTAATATTACAAATGTAACGATCGGTCCTGTTGCATATGAGGATAATACAATATGGCAGTTGGTCCTGTTGCATATGAGGATAATGCAATATGGCAGTTGGTCCTGTTGCATGTAATAATGCGCTGTGGCGTCTCAGGATAGCTTAAGTATCATGCTACACATAGGTCCCCAACGCAATGATTTTACAGAGTTAAACGCCATTAAAATAAGAGTTTCCTACTCAAGCTGAGATGTTAATCTAAGGATCTTTTTACATGCACATTGCTTACTCATACAAAGTATATTTTTACGATCGTCCTAAACATATACAAGGTTAGCTGTAATGGCTACTCTAGATGAAGTCAAGACCCTCAGAGTGTGCCTAATGTGACATTGATAGAAATGCTGTTCATTTTAGACAACCCTTCCATCTTGCTGTATTATTACGATACGATGTGTTGTAAGTCTAATGAAGATCCTTGGAATTAACAGCTGATAATGTGTAATACTCCTCCTCTTATGTGTGTGTTGGTATATCCCTGTGTTGGTATGAATGCTTGTGTGTGTATGCACAGATGAAGATGGTTGTGGGTGGACCCTGGTCTACCCTTCCCCCCGCAACCCAACTTTATATGAAATTACGAAAATTCCAGGAAGCAGTAGTCATAAGTGGGTATTTCAGTCAGTGCCTTTTCAAGAAAGTGAGCTAATAAATGTTTTTGGAAATTATGTCTATGTTCAGTGTCTTTGTTCACATAAGCAAAGTTAAACTCCTCATATTTCAGTCATGCTGATTGGCGAATCTACGCGTTTCATCACAGCATCCCTCATCGTGGGTAGCATTAATATATGCATTAATTATACCCAGTAACATTGACAAGGTTATTCTGTCTTTGGATATATGATCGGTGAATGCCAGGGTCGTCTCAAGAAGACCCCAAAATATCTGGTTTGCGAATGATGTCATATCGCTAACTGTTTCGAGAGAGAGAGAGAGAGAGAGAGAGAGAGAGAGAGAGAGAGTGAGCGAGTAAGAGTGAGTGAGCGAGTGAGTGAGTGAGTGAGTAAGTAAGTAAGTGAGTGAGTGATTAAGTGAGTTAGTGAGATAGATAGATAGATAGATAAATAGATATATGGATATAGCTACAACTCTTGTTATAGATGTACTTATAGACAATACATATGTATACACACATACACATATGCATATGAATATATATATATATATATATATATATATATATATATATATATATATATATATGTATATAAATAATATATGCAAATATAATATGATATACAGTATATATATATATATATATATATATATATATATATATATATATATATATATATATATATATATATATGTATATATATATGTATATATATATATATATATATATATATATATATATATATATATATATAAATAAATAAATAAATATATATATATATATATATATATATATATATATATATATATATATATATATATATATATATATATATATTTTCAGCCTGTATCATTCCACTGCAGGAAGTAGGCCTCTTAAGAGGGTTATGGCCGGGTACCCCACCTACTGGCCCTATATATGTATATATATATACATATATATATATATATACATATATATATATATATATATATATATATATATATATATATATATATATATTAACCACTCTCCTACACTTTCCATGGCAATATCCATGACTAAAAACTTTCCCCACCACCTTCACCCTCCCCTGGCACCCGTCCCCTCCATCTGTACCCACACACTGGGCCAGCAGACTCACATTCTTGCTAATTCGCCAGCCGCCCCCCGCCTGGTGCCATGCAAGCGTTTGCCCAGGAACAACGCAGAGACATCAACAACCAGTATGAGGAACGAAGATGCTGCACAAGTAAAACCCAAAAGGATCTACGTTGTAAACAGTAAAAGGAAGAACAAGCAATAACTTCTTCCACCCAACCGCAACTGGGAAGACTCAATACGCCACCACGTGCCTGGAGTCCCTGCTCCCTCTGACACCGCTCGTCATCAATAATTACGTAGAACGAGCGGAAACACATCAATCCCTATCAACAAGATGAGGTTTTCGTCACCGTTACCTCGAGAAAATAAAAAAAATATAAACGAGGGATGGACGTAATTCACCAAAACCCCTGCAAGCTGCCGAACCTCCTAAGGTAGTGTATTTCTATATTAAAAGCCGTCATCCAGATAAAAAGGAAATAGATATTGAAGAATTCCTCGTTAATAATTTTAACAACAAAAAATGTAATGTAAAAGTTTTCGTAACAAAGATGATACAGAGATTCAAGAGATAAATCCTGAACTTTTTTTTATAGAGTCCGACGTGTTCTCCAATAATGTATTGGTTTTCCTTCATAGAAACAAGGACAAAAGTGAGCAGAATGATTGACGCCGCTCAATCCGGCGGTCAACCAACAATCAAGCACAATCAGAATAAACATAACAATGCAATCTCTCCTTGGTCACTTCGATGGAATTAAAATGATGATTATGGAGAGAAATATTTATATTCTTTGTATTGGCCAAAGCTGACTTCACCAAGAAACACCAAGCACTTTCATCAACATTCCACATTTTCACTTCTATAGATATGATGCAGGATGAAGAGAGCTGTCTGGTAGCTCAGTAGACAGCGCGTCGACCTCACATCCCCGTGGTCGACAGATCGAGCTCATGAGTTTCCACTGTCGGTTACTGACGTGGCTGGCACTACATGGGGTAAGGACCAAACTCAGGTCGAGTCAACACTTGCTGTCACACTCTCTCACGAGTCAGAACACGCTGACACACGCGGGATCGCCTCGGTGCTTACAAGCCTGGCGTAGCATCTCTTCCGCAAATTTGGCTTATCCTCATCCTTTGGTCAAAGAAGCGACGTTTGCACATATGTACGAAATAATCTTAAAACTAACGAGATCTTCGCTACACTATAAATAACACAGCGGTAGAGGACATCTGGGTAACCGTAGATAGCAGTGTATATCCATCCTTCCTTATCGACGCCATCTATAGTTCGTTTATCTTTTTAACGAAATGTCAATGAAAAGGAAAACACTTTTTATTTTGGGCGACAAAAAATTATCTTATTAAATCAAATGCAAAGTTGAATAAAATAATGAAGAAGAATAGATTAAAACAATATACATATTAGATATCGTAATAACAAACAGACCGATATCATTCTGCATACAGACGCTATCCCAAGCCAAACTGCTGATCATGAACTTTTAACCATGACTTTGAATATACAGAAGTCAAAATGACAACCTGTTACTAAAACTCCTCGCGATTTGAAAAAATTACAACCCTCAGTCACTCTGCCAACATATATGGAGTTAACAGACAGGTTATTGTCTTAACAAATGTGATAAAGAATGCCACAGATGCCTACGCTCATGATAAAACTAAAACAGTTAGACATCCTCCTGCTCCCTGGATAAAGACGATAGGAAGCCATAAGTGATAGACAAACAAAACATAAACATAAAAGAGAGAGAAAAAACACGTTAAATGTACGAAAGCAAATGATTTTAGTTCAAAGTTCACAGAATGTAGACACGACTCTGCCGAAATATGGAAATTGGTGAATACATAAGTGCCCAAGAAGAAACATCACATAGACATTTGCCCAAATTCCAGAAACAATCGCGACTGGGTAAATGTGGTGAAAAAGCGAATCTTGTCCTCAAATAGTTGATTTTCAAAAATATCCTCATCGACAGTTTGCTTAATCAACAGAGATATCAATCAATCGTTGGCTCCAGTTTGCGATGGGCGTCTTAGTATGTTGAAACCAATAACCCACACAAAATTGGAATGTGATGCCAGACTCGGGGTTTATACAGATTAGGTTTATGTCATGTTCCAGATATCCCGGTTATATGGAATGGTTTCCCATCGGCATTCCCGTCCGTGGTTACGCGGGTACGTAGTCAGGAATGTGAGACGGTGGCAAGCAATGGTAGACAGCTTATTGAGGGTCGACATATTGGGAAAATAACTATCTGGGTGGTACCTATCCGTCAAAGTTGACCTGACCTGGTTCAAGAGAGGCATATCTGTGGCCCCATTTCTTGAAGATGTGTTCATATACTATTTGATATTGACATATTAGATATATATAATCAGACTATAAAATTTTCATAATTGTGCTTGAAAAATAGATTTCCCAAGACTAAGTTCAGCCTTCTTCTTTGGTAGCAACGTCCAAGGGCACTAGATATAGATTAGTAGTTACCTCTTGTGATGCTAGCAGATTCAGTCTGTCATTTGATACAACAACAATAGGCATGACGACACAAGATTGCCAATTGCTTAGCAATAGAGAGAGAGATGCTCAGGTTGCTTACGTAACATTGCAGGTGCGTCGATCGGTCTACGTAATTGCTGATGACGAGCGGTGGCAGAGGGAGCAGGGACTCCAGGCACGTGGTGGCGTATTGAGTCCTCCCAGTTCCGGTTGGATGGAAGAAGTTATTGCTTGTTCTTTCTTTTACTGTTTACAACGTAGATCCTTTTGGGTCTTACTTGTGCAGCATCTTCGTTCCTCATACTGGTCGTTGACGTCTCTGCGTTGTTCCTGGGCAAACACTTGCATGGCACCCGGCGGGGGGGCGGCTGGCGAATTAGCAAGAATGTGAGTCTGCTGGCCCAGTGTGTGGGTACAGATGGAGGGGACGGGTGCCAGGGGAGGGTGAAGGTGGTGGGGAAAGTTTTTAGTCATGGATATTCTGTCATGCAAGGTGTAGGGGGAGTGGTTGATAGATAGATATGCATATATGTATCTATGTATGTATATATGTATGTATATATATATATATATATATATATATATATATATATATATATATATATATATATATATATATATATATATACGTATATATCCATATATATATATATATATATATATATATATACGTATGTATCCACATATATGTCTACATATATATACATATATAAGTGTGGAACCATTGTAATGTGAGCTTGTTTGAGGCTTGCTGCCTACAGTTATCTTGCGATGTGGTGTTGTCGTAAACATTGGTGCAATTGACGGTGTTGCATGCATGGAAGTGGTTAGCGTGACGACAAGTACCGTATATATTAGCTACAGCACATACGACTCTTCGGAAGTGACCAAAGATTCAGCTTCCTTATTGTCTTTTAAATCAGCTGTGATATGGGCACAACAGACCCTCAATTTATTCATTCAAGATCAAATTCACTATAATTTCAGTTTGTGTCACCTTGAGTTATTTCAGTAACTTAGCATACATTCCAATTTACATCTATATGATCTATTCCGTAATATCATAATCTTTTTAGTATAATCTTAAGGAAATCTACGAAGACAAAACACAATTTGAATCCTTTATTTCGATTTATGAGCATTAGTTTATGTAAATGCATGTTTGTATTTATTATCAACTTTGTATGTATAATTATTATACTAACGTTAATTGGATAGCTAATGAAGTTGAGTACATGAGTACACATGCGTGTGTATGTGTATGTTGGTATGTGTATTTATGCAGAGATGCAGAATGTTCTGGGTAAGGGGTACGTCCCTCACAGCTCCTGGAGGACCCTGCATCACAAGATTGCATGACAATTACGAACATTCCGGGAAGAAGCAGTCATAGATGGATATTTCAGTCTCTGATTCGATGCTTTTTCAAAAAAAAAAAAAAAAAAAAAAAAAAAAAAAAAAAAAAAAAACTGAGGAATGTTCTTAAGAATTATATCTATGTTGATTGTCTTTGGTTACATAAGCAAAGTTCAACTCCTCATATTACAATCATGTCGACTGGCATAGTTGCTTGTTACATCACAACAGCCTTCATCGTGGGTAGCATTAATATATGCATTAATTATACCCAGTGACATTGGTAAGGTCACCCTGCCTTTGGATACATGATTGGTGAATGCTAGGGTCTGAGAGAATGAGAGAAAGTGAGAGAGAAAGAGAGAGAGAAAGAGAGAGAGAGAAATATATATATATATATATATATATAATATATATATATATATATATATATATATATATATATATATATATATATATATATATATATATATATATATATATATATATATATATATATACATATATATATATATATATATATATATATATATATATATATATATACATATATATATATATATATATATATATATATATATATATATATATATATATATATATATATATATATATATATGTCGGCAGATGGGTTAATGCGTCACACACACACACACACACACATATATATATATATATATATATATATATATATATATATATATATATATATATATATATATATTTTTTTAATACAGATAGACGTCATGAATGACGCGTTAACCCATCTGCCGACACCATCTCGGAGGGGGTGGCAACGAACGTTATTCTTGTGGGTATAGTGTGATAGTGTCTCAAACAAGCATAGTGTCGTGTAGACCTATGCGAGGTGAGAGACTTTTGAAAATGCCGCCAAATGTTACTGTGATATCATTTTA
>BOPN01002814.1:141045-146045 GCA_017312705.2 Penaeus japonicus | reverse complement strand
TCACTCTCAACGGCGATTTTTTACGGTGTTATTTACCTATTAAAAGACAACAGTAATACCCAAATTAAATAGAGAAGTAATTATATAGAGTATTTCATAGCAGTGCTATTGTATATACATATATGAGTGTGTGTGTATACAGACATTTTAATTGAATATACATATGCATACATACATATACATACACACACATGTATATATATATATATATATATATATATATATATATATGTATATATATATATATAAATATATATATATATATATATATATATATATATATATATATATATATATATATATATATATATATATATATATATATGTATGTGTATGTGTGTGTGTGTGTGTGTGTGTCTGTTTGTGTATGTGTATTGATATATATATATATATATATATATATATATATATATATATATATATATATATATATATATATACACATATATACATATATGAATATACAAACACACACACACATATACATACATACACAAATACATACACACATGCATATACTATATATACACATATACATATACATTCATACTTAATATATATGCTCTTCATAAATCATACAAAATATCTAAAAGAGAGAAAGAGTAAAAAAGCAGGTGATCCAAGCCAGCAGGAAGGACCCGAAAGCAGACGCTGAGTTGAGTGCTTTCTGCATCTCGCTCTCGCAGATGCCGCCAGCTGGGGAGGGAGACGGAGCGCCATCTTAGGACTTTGTTTACAGTTCGTATAAATGTTTACATGTTTAAATAGGCGTTAATACTTTGTCAAGAAGGAATATCTTATAACTGGACTAAAAGAATGGTTGAGAAAATGGATGATAAAAGATGGAGCAGGTGATGAATGTTTACATGTTTACATAGGCGTAGACATGTTTAAATAGGCGTTAATGCTTTGTCAAGAAGGAATATCTCATAACTGGATTAAAAGAATGTTTGAGAAAATGGATGATAAGAGATGGAGCAGGTGATGAATGATGGGCGTTATTGAGAATCCAGCTGGGGAGGGAGACGGAGCGCCATCTTAGGACTTTGTTTACAGTTCGTATAAATGTTTACATGTTTACATAGGCGTATACATGTTTGAATAGGCGTTAATACTTTGTCAAGAAGGAATATCTCATAACTGGATTAAAAGAATGTTTGAGAAAATGGATGGTAAAAGATGGAGCAGGTGATGAATGAAGGGTGTTATTGAGAATGTAATTTTTTTTTTTTTTTTTTTTGGGGGGGGGGGTCATTGTGATGATTTAACTCCATGGGAATTGGAGGTTGTTGGTAATTGAATAGGAACGGGAGAAAGGTAATGGTAATGAAGGTGGTTATGATAGTAATGATGGTGATTACAACTACGATGATGGCGGTGATGATGGTGATGATAATAGTGATGATGATGATGATGATGATGATGATGATGATGATGATAATGATAATGATAATGATAATGATAATGATAAAAATAATGCTAATGATATTGATGTGACGATGATCCTGATAACAACGATAACGATAACAATAACAACAAGGATAACAAAAACATTACCAATAATAATAACACAAATACCAACAAAGCTAATACCAAAAGCAAAATTAACTAAGAACCCTTCTTAGCCACGACGCCAAAGGGACTTACTTTGCTTCTCTCTCAGCACCGGCATCAGCTCGTTCCAGAAGGCGCATGCGGTCGCCCTGGGTCCTTTGCCTACAGTCCTACTCGTCGGATTCCACTCGTAATAGCGGGGGTGAGTGCGCGAGTAGACAGGCCACTCGTCCTCGTAGTCCACGGGGCGTCTGAGGGGGTAGGGGGATAGGGTAAGGGTGGGAGGGGTGTTAAATGGTGGTAGGGGGGATTTTTGTTTGGGTTGAGGTGTGGTTGTGGTGGTGGTGGGTGGTTTTGTGTGTGTTTGTGTGTGTTGGGTGGATGGATTAGCGTTTTTTTGTTTGTTTGTCTGAATGTTGGTGGTGTGTGGTGGTGATGCCTTTTTTTACTTTTATTATTATTTTTTAAAATTCTTGTTTCCCTCATTTCTTTTTTTTCATCTGATTCTTTCTCCCTTTCCCTTTGTTCCTTTCGTACAAGTTTCTTCGTGCTTCTATTTACAGTCATTCTCTCTTTTCTCTTTCTTTCCGTAATAATATTTTTTCGTCTCTTGATCGTTCCTCAGTTTCTCTCTCTCCCCTTTTATTCTCTCTCTCGCTTCTTTTTTCCCCTCTCCCATCTTCTTCTCTTTCGCTCGCTCTCTCATTCTCTCTCACTTTCTCTCTTTCTCCCCATCTCCCTTCCTTCCTCCCTCCCTCCCTCTATCCCTCCATCCCTCCCCACTCTCTTTCACTCCCCTCCCCTTCCCCCCTCCCTTTCTCACTCTCCCCTTACCCTGTAGCAGCAAACTTCTTGTAGTACTGCATGATACGGCGTGAGAACTCCGCCTCGCTGTGTGTGTAGCCGTTGGACCTGTTGAGGGGCAGCCCGAACACGTAGTTGATCTCGTCAGCGTGGAGAACTCCCATCCACTCGCCCCAGGGGTTGATGGAGGTCCTCTGGAAGGAGGGGGAGGTGGTGAGCTAATGTATATTTAGATGAGTAGATAGATTGATGAATTATGTGTGTGTGTGTGTGTGTGTGTGTACATATATATGTATAATGTATATGTATATATATGTAAACATATATATGTATATATGTATATATATATATACATACATACATATGTATATATATATATATATATATATATATATATATATATATATATATATATATATATATATATATATATTATGTGTGTGTGTGTATGTTTGTTTGTATGTTTCTGTATTTTTGTGTGTTTCTGTGTTTTGTGTATGTTTGTGTGTTTAGGTTTGTGTGTAATTTTGTGCGTGTGTATGTATGTGTTTGCACATGTTTTATAAAATATATTAAATATCAGATTGTCGTTTTTACACGATCACACTCTAGTTGATTGTTGAAGTTATTGTCAAAAGAAACGTTTTCTATGAATACTTCTGGATAAAAGAAAACTGAATAGGATATTTTTCATGGTAAACTTAAGTATTATATAGGTCAAATTTACATATCAAATCTAAACAAACTAAATGACGGAATATCATGATGAAATAGATAATTGCAAACAATACAGGGATTACAACTCGCAAGTGATATCTACACGTACAGGACAAAGCCATGGCCATTAAACAAAACAAAACAAAAAAATAATTTCTTTTCATACGTGTTCCTCAAAGTTATATTAAGACACATAGGTGACTCTAACCCATTTTCGTGTTGTTATCTGTATACACAGATGCCGTGATTAACAAGTGTAAAAAGCGGGTTTGCAAAAGAAACAGTAGGTTTATATTTGGTATATGATGCAGTTAATTATTTTTAATAATATCTTTATTTTCATCGTTTCTATGAATCCTAAACTTGATGAAATACGACCATAGTAATGACTATCATTAGTCAGGGTAAATAAAAATGAATTTCGTAAAATAGCATGAGAATCTAATATCATTAAAACGAAATGTTTTTTTTTTCGCCCAGGAAAATGCAAACAATATATATTTATATATGTATATATATATATATATATATATATATATATATATATATATATATATATATATATATATATATATATATATATATATATTTTTTTTTTTTTTTTTTTTTTTGTGAATGTTAAATTACCTCGATTACATACATGAACAATGCTCTTTATAGAAGGATGATTTCATGAATAATATCAACCTTGTCATTGTTATAAAGGTAATGATGAAAATGGCAGCATTTATGAAATGTTGAAGAGAAAAGATGCTGATGATGGTGATAATGGTAATTATGGCGGTGATGGTGGTGGTAATGATGATGATGATGATTATGTTACCATTAACTACAACCCAAAATAACACGATAACCCACAGCCACTATACGAAGTCCTTATTCATAAAAAATGATATATCCCTTTCACATCTCCATCCTACCATCTTCTCCCCTCTCTCCTCACCTTCCTTCTCTTCCTCCTCTCTCATTCCCTCCCCCTCCTATCCTCCTTCCCTCCCCCTCACATCCTCCAGTCCTTTCTCTATCCCTCCCCCCTTCCCCCTCTCTTTTTCCCTTCCCTTCCCCTTCTCTCTTTCCCTTCCCTTCCCCTTCTCTCCTTACCCCTCCCCCTCCCGTCCTCCTGCCCCCTCCCCTCCTTCCTCTCTCCATCTCTCCCCTCCCCCCTCCCATCCTCCCTCCCTTTTCCCCTTCTCTCCTTCCCTCCCTCCCCTTTCCCCTTCTCTCCTTCCCTTCCTCCTCCCATCCCCCTGCCCTCAAGCGCCCTCCCAGCCCCTAGCCCCTCCCCCGGTCTTAAGAAATGCGTCTCAGGTACGTTTCCTGCGCTGACCTAATTTCTTCTTCTTGTCTTTTCTTCTTCTCCCCTTCTTCTTACCTTTCTTCTTATTGTCATTATCCTTATTTTTGCTATTATCTCTTTTCTTTTCCTTCTTCTTTTTCTTGTTCTTCCTATCATTCTTCATCTTATTCGTCTTCTTCTTTCTTCCTTTTTCTTCTTCTTTTTCTTACTTCTTATCTCCCTCTTTCTATATTTTCGTTTTCTTTTTCTTCTTTTTATGTTTTATTTTCTGTCTCCCTTTTGCAGTTCCTCTTTCTTTTCTTCATTTTCCTTCTTCTTCTTCTTTCGTTTGTTTGCTTATCCTCCTTCTCCTCCTCCTCTTCTTCTTCCCACTTATCTTCTGTATCTTCGTTTAAGTTAAACCTGTTTTCTTATATTAATTGTTATATTCACCATACTTCTCTCTCTCTCGCTTCTTTCTCTATTCTCTCTCTCTCTCTCTCTCTCGCTTCTTTCTCTATTCTCTCTCTCTCTCTCTCTCTCTCTCTCTCTCTCTCTTCTCTCTTCTCTCTCTCTCTCTCTCTCTCTCTCTCTCTCTCTCTCTCTCTCTCTCTCTCTCTCTCTCTCTCTCTCTCTCTCTCTCTCTCTC
>BOPN01002814.1:131045-136045 GCA_017312705.2 Penaeus japonicus | reverse complement strand
CATTATCATCATTAGTATTATCATCATTACTGTCATTAGTTACCAGTGTGATCATCCTTATAATAATGATGTTGATGATAATGACAAAAGTAATATCAACAATAACAAAAGTAATAAAAATAATAACAATAATAATTGGGGGTGTTGTTAGGGGTGTTGTTAGGGGTGTTGTTAGGGGTGTTGTTTGGGGTGTTGTTAGGGGTGTTGTTAGGGGTGTTGTTAGGGGTGTTGTTTGGGGTGTTGTTAGGGGTGTTGTTAGGGGTGTTGTTAGGGGTGTTGTTTGGGGTGTTGTTAGGGGTGTTAGAGGTTGTTGTTTGGGGTGTTGTTAGGGGTGTTGTTAGGGGTGTTGTTAGGGGTGTTGTTTGGGGTGTTGTTAGGGGTGTTGTTAGGGGTGTTGTTAGGGGTGTTGTTAGGGGTGTTGTTTGGGGTGTTGTTTGGGGTGTTGTTAGGGGGTATTGTTAGGGTATTGTTAGGGGTGTTGTTAGAGGGGTGTTGTTTGGGAATTGGTGTTGTTTGGGGTGTTGTTAGGGGTGTTGTTAGGGGTGTTGTTAGAGGTGTTGTTAGAGGGTTGTTGTTTGAGGTGTTGTTTGGGGTGTTGTTAGGGGTGTTGTTAGGGGTGTTCTTTGGGCTGTTGTTAGGGGTATTGTTGTTAGAAATTGTTGTTTGGGGTGTTGTTAGGGGTGTTGTTAGGGGTGTTGTTAGGGGTGTTGTTAGGGGTGTTGTTAGGGGTGTTGTTTGGGGTGTTGTTAGGGGTGTTGTTAGGGGTGTTGTTAGGGGTGTTGTTAGGGGTGTTGTTTGGGGTGTTGTTAGGGGTGTTGTTAGGGGTGTTGTTAGGGGTGTTGTTAGGGGTGTTGTTAAGGGTGTTGTTAGGGGTGTTGTTAGGGGTGTTGTTAGGGGTGTTGTTAGGGTTGTTGTTTGGGGTGTTGTTAGGACTGTTGTTTGGGATGTTGTTAGGGGTGTTGTTAGGACTGTTGTTTGGGATGTTGTTTGGGCTATCGTTAGGGGTGTTGTTAGGGGTGTTGTTTGGGGTGTTGTTAGGACTGTTGTTTGGGATGTTGTTAGGGATGTTGTTAGGGGTGTTGTTAGGGATGTTGTTAGGGATGTTGTTAGGGGTGTTGTTAGGGGTGTTGTTAGGGATGTTGTTAGGGATGTTGTTAGGGGTGTTGTTAGGGGTGTTGTTAGGGGTGTTGTTAGGGGTGTTGTTAGGGGTGTTGTTAGGGGTGTTGTTAGGGGTGTTGTTAGGGGTGTTGTTTGGGGTGTTGTTAGGGGTGTTGTTAGGGGTGTTGTTTGGGGTGTTGTTAGGGGTGTTGTTAGGGGTGTTGTTTGGGGTGTTGTTAGGGGTGTTGTTAGGGGTGTTGTTAGGGGTGTTGTTAGAGGTATTGTTTGGGGTGTTGTTTGGGGTGTTGTTAGGGGTGTTGTTAGGGTTGTTGTTTGGGGTGTTGTTTGGGGTGTTGTTAGGGGTGTTGTTAGGGGTGTTCTTTGGGCTGTTGTTAGGGGTGTTGTTAGGGGTGTTGTTTGGGGTGTTGTTAAGGGTGTTGTTAGAGTGTTGTTAGGGGTGTTGTTAGGATGTTGTTAGGGGTGTTGTTTGGGAATTGTTGTTTTGGGGGTGTTGTTAGGGGTGTTGTTAGGGGTGTTGTTAGGGGTGTTGTTTGGGGTGTTGTTAAGGGTGTTGTTAGGGGTGTTGTTAGGGGTGTTGTTAGGGGTGTTGTTAGGGTTGTTGTTAGGGGTGTTGTTTGGGGTGTTGTTAGGGGTGTTGTTAGGGGTGTTGTTAGGGGTGTTGTTAGGGGTGTTGTTAGGGGTGTTGTTAGGGGTGTTGTTAGGGGTGTTGTTAGGGGTGTTGTTTGGGGTGTTGTTAGGGGTGTTGTTAGGGGTGTTGTTAGGGGTGTTGTTTGGGGTGTTGTTAGGGGTGTTGTTAGGGGTGTTGTTAGGGGTGTTGTTTGGGGTGTTGTTAGGGGTGTTGTTAGGGGTGTTGTTAGGGGTGTTGTTTGGGGTGTTGTTAGAAATTGTTAGGGGGTGTTGTTAAATTGTTGTTAGGGGTGTTGTTTGGGGTGTTGTTAGGGGTGTTGTTAGGGGTGTTGTTTGGGGTGTTGTTAGGGGTGTTGTTAGGGGTGTTGTTTGGGGTGTTGTTAGGGGTGTTGTTAGGGGTGTTGTTAGGGGTGTTGTTTGGGGTGTTGTTAGGGGTGTTGTTAGGGGTGTTGTTAGGGGTGTTGTTAGGGGTGTTGTTTGGGGTGTTGTTTGGGGTGTTGTTAGGGGTGTTGTTAGGGGTGTTGTTTGGGGTTTGTTTGGGGTGTTGTTGGGGCTGTTGTTTGGGGTGTTGTTAGGGGTGTTGTTAGGGGTGTTGTTAGGGGTGTTGTTAGGGCTGTTGTTTGGGCTGTTGTTAGGGATGTTGTTTGGGCTGTTGTTAGGGGTGTTGTTTGGGCTGTTGTTAGGGGTGTTGTTAGGGGTGTTGTTTGGGGTGTTGTTAGGGGTGTTGTTAGGGGTGTTGTTAGGGGTGTTGTTAGGGGTGTTGTTAGGGGTGTTGTTTGGGGTGTTGTTTGGGGTGTTGTTAGGGGTGTTGTTAGGGGTGTTGTTAGGGGTGTTGTTTGGGGTGTTGTTAGGGGTGTTGTTAGGGGTGTTGTTAGGGGTGTTGTTAGGGGTGTTGTTAGGGGTGTTGTTAGGGGTGTTGTTAGGGGTGTTGTTAGGGGTGTTGTTAGGGTTGTTGTTTGGGGTGTTGTTAGGACTGTTGTTTGGGATGTTGTTAGGGGTGTTGTTAGGACTGTTGTTTGGGATGTTGTTTGGGCTATCGTTAGGGGTGTTGTTAGGGGTGTTGTTTGGGGTGTTGTTAGAACTGTTTAGAGATATTGTTAAGAATATTTATTAGAAAATGTATTATTAAAGAGATATTGTTAGAGATATTGTTAAGTGTTATTGAGAGTATTTATTAGAATGTTATTAGAGAATATTATTGAGTATTATTAAGTATTATTAAAGTGTTATTTAGAGATATTGTTAAGAGATATTATTAAAGAGTATTATTAAAGAGATATTATTAAGAGATATTATTAGAAGGTAGAGGTATTATTAGGATATTTATTAAAGAGATATTGTTAAAGGTATTGTTAAAGTATTGTTAGAAATTATTTATTAGGGTATTGTTAAAGAGATATTATTAAGTATTATTAAAGTATTGTTTAAGTGTTATTAAAGTGTTATTTGAGTGTTATTAGGAAGGTATTTATTAAGTATTATTTAGGGTGTTATTTAAGTATTATTAAAGAGAGTATTATTAAGTGTTATTAAAATATATTATTAAAGGAAGTATTATTAAAGATATTGTTAAGAGATATTTATTAGAAAGTATTGTTTAAGTATTATTAAAAGTATTATTTAAGGTATTATTAATTATTTGAAGTATTATTTAAGTATTTATTAAAGAGTATTATTAAGAGATATTATTAAGTATTATTAAAGTTATTGTTGAAGCTGTTATTAAAGTATTGTAAAAGTATTGTTAAAGGGTATTGTTAAGAGATATTATTAAGAACATTATTTAGGGGTATTGTTAGGGTTGTTGTTAGGGGTGTTGTTAGGGGTGTTGTTATGGTGAGGTTTTGTTGTTGATTTTGTTTTTGTTGTTTTTGATTAGTTGTGGTATTGTTGTCATTTGTATCATTAGCAATATCATTTTTGTTTTTAGCATTGTTGTTTTTAGTATGGTAATTATGATGATTATGATATGAATAATAATAATAGATACAATGATATAGATGATGATAATAACAACGGCAAGAACAGTAACAAATATAATAGTAACAAATAACATTAAGATTTTACCTCCCGAAAAAGGTCTAAAAGATAATAGAAAGCATAATGAAATATGATAATAATGATAATAATGATAATATTGATAATAATAACTAGACTTATACTGACCTGAAAGATGATAGCTTCTCTCTCAACCGGTGACCAATCCTTGAAGATTTCGTTTATGATTTCCAGAAATTCCTCCCTCTTCAGGTGGTTCTCTCCCTCCCTCTTGAAGTATTTCAAGAAGTCGTAAAGTATGAAGAAAGTACCTGAAGAAGAGAAGAGTTTTTTTTTTCTTCCTTGTTCATACTTATACACATACACACATATGCGCGCACGTGCGGATGTATGACTGAATTTATATGTCTTTCTATATATCTAGAGAGTGTATAAGTAGAATCGAATTGATTTTTTAAATGACAGACTTGAATTATGGGTCTGCGTGTCCGTCTGTAAGCTTTTATCTCTGGAACGAAAAAATATATATATACAGACTTAACCACTTTGTGCAGAGGTTGAGCCTTTTTCCAGGGAGCGTCAGCAAAATACAGATTGTTTTCGCCAGCCGCACTGAAGGGGCAATTTAGTGATATCCCTCGCTCCATATTTTAAAGTAAAACCCATACATGTTGTGACAATACTACTACTGGGTCGATGGCAAAGGATTCCCATAATTCTGATGCTGATGAAGCGCAGGAAAACGACATACACACACACACACACACACACTAACACACACACACACACAGACACACACTAACACAAACACAAACACACACACACGTACATATAAATTTGTCAAGATGCTACTCTCTAATCTTACTTCCCATCTTCTCTCATTTCACCTTCTTGTTCTTCATCAGACACCTCCTACTTTTTTCTCTCTCTCTCTTTCTACCTCTCTCCTTCTCTCCCCCCATCTCTATATCTCTTTCCCACTCTCCTTACCTCTCCCTTCTCTCTCTATCTCTCCCTTTTGCCTTCCCTCCCCTCTCTCTCAATTCATACGTCGATGTCAAGTTAACCTTCTGGTGATATTTAACAACCTTTCTGTTGAATAAAGGCGAAAATGTCAGTAATTATGTAACTACTCCTTGTATGATAATAGCATGTGGCTTGATCGGAGATAGTGCACGTGGTGAGATATATAGATGATAATGATAATGTGATCATATGGTAATAATAAGAAAAAAATAATAATATATTTTTTTGTA
>BOPN01002814.1:113545-116045 GCA_017312705.2 Penaeus japonicus | reverse complement strand
GTTCTATTTTTGTCTATATTACGCAAAAACAGAACTAACTCCAGTCCAATGATTATGTATGTAGACGACACTAGCGATTTTTCTATCTGAAGGTTATATGCCTGACAAAGGTCGTTTTGGGAAAATCAGTTATTGGATGTACGCTAATTGTCTTACTCCGTGTAAGTATAACAAAACTATTTCAATGGCGATAGTTCCTTATTACAATGAACCATTTGATATTGCTTTAAAGGGACACACTCCCTTTTTGCTAAAATTGACCCGATTATCATACCGTGTTCGCTAAACGTTAAATAAAGATAAAAAACAACAACTCGGTTATCCGATACTGCGATACAATATATACATACAGTCTTTGATAAAAAGGTAAACCTAAGTAAAAGCCCAAATATTTCGTTCTTCAGCTCGTATTCAAATGTATTCAAATGACACGATATCGCAACACGAAACAAAGTAGACAACTATTGCACTCCTCGTAACATCACACATTCCTCTCACAAAATGTATACTGCAGGATGGCGTCGAAATATAGAACTCCTTTCTAAAACACACTGAAACTTGCTCAGATCTATACACTTGGATACACTCGTCTATTTCCTGTAAACGATTGCTATCGTTTCCTTCAGTGGGTCGTATATAATCATATATTCACATCCTTATTTTTTCTTCTTCAGTGTATTCCCTGATGGAAAATAAACTATTTAAATCATAATGTTTAAGCCTTCCACTCATCTCTCTCTCTCTCAATATATATATGCATATAAGCATACACATACATGTGTGTGTGTATATATACATATATATATATATATATATATATATATATATATATATATATATATATATATGTATGTATATATATACATATATATACATATATATATATATATATATATATATATATATATATATATATATATATATATATATATTTATACACACACACACACATATGTATATATCTATCTATCTATCTATCTATTTATCTATCTATCTATTTATTTATTTATCTCTCTCTCTCTCTATATATATATATATTATATATATATATATATATATATATATATATATATATATATATATATATTTATATATATGAATATATATATATATATATATATATATATATATATATATATTTATATATATGAATATATATATATATATATATATATATATATATATATATATATATATATATATATATATATATATATATATATAAGTGAGCGCTTTACCTTCGTCCTTGTTGGAGCCGAGCAGCACCTCGGTCTTCTTGCACTCGCCCCGCTGGATCATCTCCATGGGGTCGTCGGGCAGGAAGGCGCCGTCCACGATGGGGGTGGAAGGGAACTGCAGGATGCCCCCGTAGCTGTTCCACTGCTCGATGGAGATGGTGGCCGCGTCCACTCGCCGCATGCACTCCATCACTCCCGACGGATCCTCGGCGACCAGCGAGGAGTTGCACTTGCAGTCGTCAACCAGCTTGAGGCCGATGTCGTAGGCCTTGTCGGCGGACATGATGGCCCAGGGGTTGTTGGGGACGCCCGACTGCAGGATCACCTTGTCGAAGAGGTCCATCGACACTGGCGACAGCAGGTGGAAGGCGGCCGAGCTGGCGCCGGCCGACTCGCCGAAGAGCGTGATGCGCTCGGGGTTGCCTCCGAAATAGGGGGCGTTGTCCTTGATCCACTTCATGGCGAGGGCCTGGTCGTACATGCCCTGGTTGCCAGGGGCCTCGTCGATGTCCAGGTAGATGTATCCAAAGGCGCCGACGCGGTATTGCATCGAGGCAACAATAAAGTTGTTCGCGATCGCCATCAGGTCACCGTCGTAAACCTCGAGGGTGGATGTCCCCGCCATGTACCCGCCCCCGTAGATCCACACCAACACCTCCGCTGGCTTCGCCCCGGGCTCGCGCAGGCTGGCCGGCACCCACAGGTTCAGGTAAAGGCAGTCCTCGGAGAGTTCTGTGTTGGGGTTCCACATTTCTTCGCCCTCGAACCCGGGGAACGAGGCATAGGCCTCCTGTATGCAAGATTTGGGCAGAGCCGTGGCGTCGAAGATGCCATGCCAGGGGTCGATGGGAACGGGTTTCTTGAAGCGCAGGTCTCCCAGGGGCGGCTTGGCGAAGGGGATGCCCAGGAACACGTCCACGTACTCGCCCAGCACCTTCTCTCTGAAGCCCCTCACCAGGCCGGTCTTGGTCTGCACGACGAGCGCGTCCTTGGTGCGGGCCGTCTTCACCTTGCGTCCCTTGTCTTCCCTGCGCGGTTCGTTCACCTCGAGCGTGGAGGAGTTGATCAGGCTGTTGTGCAGGTCGGTAGCAGCGCACAGTCCCAGGACGGCGGTCAGCACCAGCACCAGCCGGAAGTACGTGTTGACCTGGACCGTCATGGCGTCGAGGTCGAGCGGGCGGACTATCACAACTTGCTCATGAGTCTGATCACGACGTCGAAGTTCGCAGCAGACGCTCCGCCGCCACCATCACCTTCGCGCC
>BOPN01002814.1:88545-91045 GCA_017312705.2 Penaeus japonicus | reverse complement strand
GAGAGAGAGAGAGAGAGAGAGAGAGAGAGAGAGAGAGAGAGAGAGAGAGAGTGAGAGAGGAAAAGAGAGAGAGAGAGAGGTAGCGATATATATATATATATATATATATATATATATATATATATATATATATATATAGAGAGAGAGAGAGAGAAAGAGAGAGAGAGAGAGAGAGAGAGAGAGAGACCTTTTTTTTCCTGTTTCTACCATCACCCTTGACTTTAATAATATTAATATTTGATATTATCATTGCCATTAAAGTAATCCTTTTTATTCTAATTAGTATCTTATTACTTTATTTATTCCTTTTGGTATTATTTTCATTGCTATTGCAATTGCATTCATTAGCACTATCATCACTGTTTTCATTGTCATTTTGTTGTTATTGCTATTGTTATAATCATCATCATTTGTATTATTAGTATCAATGATCTGTTGCTATTATCATTATTATTATGATTTTCCTTGTTATTATCATAATTACTATTATCATTATCATTATTGTTACCATTATCATCATTTTATTGTTATTAGTGTTATCATCATTATTGTGATTGTGATCGTTATTATCATGATCATTATTATTATTATGTTGTTTAAAATTTTATCATTATTGTTTTTTATGATTATCATTATTGCAAACTTAACTATTATTATCAACATTGTTATGATTATTATTGTTATCATCATTATTATCATTATTTTCATTATCATTATTGATATTATTATTATTGTTGTTATTACGATTATTAACATTGTCATTATCATCATTATCATTATGGTAATCATTAATATTACTATCGAAGATATTATTATCATCACAGTTATCATTATCATCACCATTATTATCATCATCATTATTATCTTTATTACTATAATTACTGTTATCATTACAAATGACAAAAAAATTATAATTACTAGCATTAGCATTAGTATTAGTGTTGATATTAGTATTGGTAACTATCCTTATCTTGATTATCAATTCTGTTATCATCATTCTGTTTCAATATTGCTTTTATTATTATTTGTGTTGCTATTACTGTTGTTATTGCTATCATTACTATCATAATCATCATCATCATCATTAACGTGATATTATAATCATCATTATTGTTTTATTATTATTATTATTATTATTATTATTATTATTATTATTATTATTATCATTATTATTATTATTATCATTATCATCATTATCATTATTATTATTATTATTATCATTATTATTGTTATTATTATTTTTATTATTATTATTGTTAGCATTAGTATTACTCTCATTAATAACATTGCTATTCTTATTTTTACTTTTATTGTTGATATAATTATCGTAACTATTATTATTGTCCTCCTCCTCATCATTATCATCATCATATTATTACTGATTATCCTCCTCCTCATTATCATTATCCTTATTATCATCATCGTTATCACTGACATCATCACCATTGTTATCATCATTACCATGATTAATATAATTTATATTGCTATTATCCTTATCAATATGATTGCCATCAAAATCACCATAGCATCACTAATGTTATTATTATCGTAGAAATAATAGTAGTAGCAGCGACTGCAGTAGTAGTGATAGTAATAGTAGTAATAATAATAGTAGCAGCAGCAGTAGTAGAAGTAGTGGTAGTAGTAGTAGTAGCAGTCATAATAGTAGTAGTAGTAGTAGTGGTAGAAGTAGCAATAGTAGTAGCAAGAGAAGTATCAATAATTGTAGTAGTAGCAGTAACAGGAGTAGTAGTAAAACTTTAATTTGTATTTTCCTATTTTGCTTATATTTCCTTATCCTTTATTTCTTTATTTATCCCTGTTTCCTATTTTCATTATCACTATCATCATCCATACATCATTTATCATTCATTTATCTTGTGTTTTTTGTCATTAATCAGTTTGCTTGTTGTGTTTCAATTTTTTAATTAGTCCATCTCCCCCCCCCCCTTCTCTCTCTTCCTCTCTCTCTTGCTCCATCTCTCTCTCTCTCTCTCTCTCACTCTCTTTCTCTCCCCTTTCTCTCGCTATCGCTTTCTATATTTTAATATTATCAACCCTTAATTTTCTCATACGTTTTCCCCTTATTTTCCCTTATTCCCTTTTCTTCTCGTGATAAGCAGCGTAGAGCACAATAAAGGTCGGGGAGGGAGAGGGAAGGAGGGAGGGTGAGAGGGGAGGGGTCAGGGGGTAGGGGGGAAGGGGGAGGGTTGATTATTGATTCCTTCTCGTCCTTGACTTTAAATCAAGACAAGGTCCCCCTCTCTCTTCTCTCTCTCTCTCTCTCTATCTCTCTCTCGACCCTTTACCCTCTCACTTTCTCTCTCTCCCCTTTACTCCCCCCCCTCTCTCTCTCTTTCTCTTTCTTTCTCTCTCTCTCTTTCTTTCTCTCTCTTTCTCTCTTTCTTTCTCTCTCTCTCTCTCTCTCTCTCTCTCTCTCTCTCTCTCTCTCTCTCTCTCTCTCTCTCTCTCTCTCTCTCTCTCTCTCTCTCTCTCTCTC
>BOPN01002814.1:56045-58545 GCA_017312705.2 Penaeus japonicus | reverse complement strand
TATGGTTATTGTTATCATTATTCTCATCACTATTACGTTCATCATTATTAGCATTAACATCACTATTCTATCATTATCATCATCACTATCAATAACGTTATCCTTATCATCATCACACTCATCATTATCCTTTATATCATCATCACCATTTCCCAATACGATCAAAATCATTCCAATTTCTCTAACATTATCATTGTCTACCAACATCACATTATCCCCGCCGTTGTTGTTATTCTGCCTTCACTGAAAGCAAATCGGCAAGCAAAAATAATTTCATTAACAAAACACCGCCAGGATAACAATGGAACGAGTAATTATGTCATTGATAATTTAAAAGAATTGGGATGACACAGATGATATCAATTGCCGAAGCCAATGTCAATTAATTTGTAAGAATAAAACTCATATCGGTCTTTTTTCTTTTGATTAGATTCATGATTAGAGGAATTCATCGGTAAATGATTCTAAATGAGATTTGCTGTAATGTATTACTGTGGCGGAATTTATCGGATCTGTGGTTTAAAATTGTGCATGTGTATAGGTGCGTGTGGATGTGCATACACACACACACACACACACACACACACACACACACACACACACACACAACATATATATATATATATATATATATATATATATATATATATATATATATGAATATATATATATATATATATATATATATATACATATATATACATATATATATATATATATATATATATATATATATATATATATATATATATATTATATATATATACATACATACATATATATATATATATATATATATATATATATATATATATATATATATGTATATATATATATATATATATTCATATATATATATATATATATATATATATATATATATATATATATATATATATATATATTTTTTTTTTTTTTTTTTTTTTTTTTTACTTAAATATTGTATATACAGCTTTGTCTGTGTGTGTGTGTTTGTGTATATGTCTGTATCTCTCTGCATGTGTTTCTGTATATGTATGTTTCCTATGCGTGTATTTGTATATGTTTATATACGTGTCTGTACACGAACATACACCCTTTCCCCTCTTTCTCCTCCTCTTCCTCCCCAATCCCCCCTCCCCCCTCCCCCTTCCCCTCCCCAATCCCCTCTCCCCCTCCCCAATCCCCCCCTCCCTCTTCCTCTCCTCCTCCCCAATCCTCCCCTCCCCTCACCCAAAACGCGATGTTTATAGGGGAGATGACAGAGGTGACGAGAACACCAGCCCTGACCCCTCACCTTTCCTTAAATGTGTCTTTGATGTTCCCGCGGAAGTCCCTCATCAAGGGCATCCTGCTCTCTAGGCACTCGAGCACCTCCTCGCTCGGAAATCTCCCTCGCTCCCTCGCTCCCTATATATATGTATGCAGTGTATGCCTTTGAGCGTGATTGTGTGTGTGTGCATATATATATATATATATATATATATATATATATATATATATATATATATATATATATATATATATACATATATACATATGTATGTTTGTATGGATATGCATATGTTTGTGTAAATATATGCATATTTATATATACATATATTGTATTTGAATATGCGTGTAGGTGTGTGCATATGTGCTTATTTACACGTATGTGCGTATATGTGTATGTATTTGCGTGTGCACACGTAATCTTCTATCCATACGCATATCTCCTACCCCTCTCTCCATCCACCCCCCACCTACCCCTCCCTCGGTCCCTCCCTCCACCCTCTCCACTCTTCCCACTCCTCCCCCCACCCCTCCCCTTTACCCCCACACCTCCCCCCACCCTTCCCCTTTACCCCCACACCTCCTTTGTTATGCAAACGGACACGCAAGCAAGCGTACCCATTAGCTAACAGAGCTGCGCTTGTCACCTCCTCCTGCTTTCGTTCCTGCCAACACTCGCCACCCTTACGGCCTCACTGGCAACCCTCCAGTGTGCCGGCTAAGGGTGTCAGGAGACAGTTAGGTGCCAGATTTGCGCGTCCTGATCAGAGACCGCGAGGATAAAGGGAGAAGTTGTGCGGTTTTGAAAACTTCATTTGACTTTCTGGTGAAGCTGACTGCTTTTTTCTTTTTGAGGTGTTGTTGAAAGCGTGGCCTCGTTTTCCGTTTTCTTTTTTTTCTCTTTTAAGGGGCATTTTTTTTTTTTTTTTTACTTTACGATTATTTGATATTGCTTGTTTCATATTTGATGTGCAACAGCCATGAGTATACGAATATGAAATATTGTTACCGCTGAAAAAAATAAAGAAAATTTTGGTCTTTACCTCACACGCGTGGTACTTTCTTAAGAGATCACTCACCCCTCTTATTCCCTCTCCCCTCCTTTCCTTTTCCTTCCCACCTCTTTCATCCTCTTCTCCCTTCCCCTTCGACTCTCTCCCTTCCCCTACCCTCCTCCCACTCCCTGCTATCCTCTTTCATCTTCCCCTCCCCTTTCCCCTTCCCCTACCCCTAACCCCCCCTCACCACT
>BOPN01002814.1:17500-22500 GCA_017312705.2 Penaeus japonicus | reverse complement strand
TTTTTTCTTGTTATTCATTTATCTTCTTCCTGTTATTATTGTAATTCTTTCTTTCTTTCTCTTATTTTGTCTTTTTTCTTGTTATTCATTTATCTTCTTCCTGTTATTATTGTAATTCTTTCTTTCTTTCTCTTATTTTATCATTATTCATTTATCTTCTTCTTGTTATTAGTGTAGATCTTTCTTTCTTTCTCTTATTTTTTTTTCTTGTTATTCATTTATCTTCTTCCTGTTATTATTGTAATTCTTTCTATTATTTTGTCTTTTTTCTTATTATTCATTTATCTTCTTCCTGTTATTATTGTAATTCTTTCTTTCTTTCTTTTATTTTTTTTTCTTATTATTCATTTATCTTCTTCCTGTTATTATTGTAATTCTTTCTTTCTTTCTCTTATTTTGTTCTTTCTTTTTTTTCTTGTTATTCATTTATCTTCTTCCTGTTATTATTGTAAATCTTTCTTTCTTTCTCTTATTTTTTTTTCTTGTTATTCATTTATCTTCTTCTTGTTATTATTGTAATTCTTTTTTTTCTTTCTTTTATTTTGTTTTTTTTCTTGTTATTCATTTATCTTCTTCCTGTTATTATTGTAATTCTTTCTTTCTTTCTCTTATTTTTTTTCTCATTATTCATTTATCTTCTTCCTGTTATTATTGTAATTCTTTCTTTCTTTCTCTTATTTTTTTTCTTATTATTCATTTATCTTCTTCCTGTTATTATTGTAATTCTTTCTTTCTTTCTCTTATTTTGTCTTTTTCTTATTATTAATTCATCTTCGTCCTGTTATTGTTGTTATTCTTTCTTTCTTTCTCTTATTTTTTTTCTTATTATTAATTTATCTTCTTCCTGTTATTATTGTTATTGTCATTATTATCTTTACCATCATCATCGTCATTATTGTTACTGTTATTATCATTATTATCATGGTTATTATTATCATCGTCATTATTATCATTATTGTTATAATCACCTTTATTGTTATCATTTGTTATTGATATTATCATTGTTATTAGTATTATTATTGTAACTATTGTTACTATTGTTATTTTCATTATTATTCGCATTATTGTCATTATCCTTATTATTATTGTTATTTTTGTTATTAGTGTTATCATTAATTTATTCATTCTTCTTCGTCTTAGCTTTACAATAATCATCATCATCATTATTCTGCATTTTCTTATCATTGGTATGACTATTAACATTATCATTATGATCATTGTTATTTATCATTGTCATGATATCATCATTACTGTTGTCATTACTTTCATTATCAATGATATGCTTTTTCTTATTATGATTATTAGTAGTATTGTTATTATTTTTATTATTATTATTTTTATCATCACCATTATTATTATTATTATTATTATTATTATTATTATTATTATTATTATTATTATTATTATTATTATTATCATTATTATTATCATTATTATTATTATTATTATTATTATTATCATTATTATTATTATCATTATTATTATTATTATTATCATTATCATGCTCCTGCTCCCTTCTTCTCTTTTCTTCTTTTATTTTGTTCGTCTTATATATTCATTCTGCTTTCGATAAAGCATATCAAAATGTGGTCATATCAAAATATGGTTATGATGGTGAACATTAATTATCATCATATTTATTGTTATCATCATCATAAGAAGAAGGATAATGTTGATGATAATAGATATGATGATAACAACAATGATAATAATGAAGATGGTAATGATAATAATGATAATAATGATGATGGTAATAATGATGACAATTATGATGATGACACCAATGTTGATAATAGGGATGAAAATAATAATGGTAATGATGGTGAAAATGATGACAATAATAATGATGATGATGATGATGATAATAATAATGAAAGTAATGAGGATAATGACAATGACAATAATATTGATGGTACTTAGGATAAGTGCTTGTTTCCATGAATATTTGTATCATATTGCCAGGATATTCACGAACTATTAAAGTTTGTGTATGTATTCATTGTTTTTTGAATATGTGTGTATAGGTGTTTTTCCTTGTTTGTTTGTATTTCCTTTGATTTTCATTGTATATCAGTGATGATAGTGATAAGAATGATAACGCTGAGAATGATGATAATAAGAACGATAACAACAATAATGATGCAAATTTTGATAATCATAACGCTAATAACATCTATCAAAATGAGGATGATGATAGTAATAATAACAATAAAATTGATAATGTCAAAACTGATAAGGATGACAAAACAAAAAGGTTAGATACGATATTATTGATAACGGTAGTAATAATGATATGAATTATAGATATAGAATATTCCTTATTTAACTAGATCTCGGAATATGTTCACCGTCTTTCTATTTTCGTTGCCCTAAGGCTATATTTAGACGTGCCAATCACATGCAGTGCTCCTTCCCTTGCTCTTCAAAATGCATGAAAAGAGAGGGAGGGATGATGATGATGATGATGATAATGATAGTAATGAGGATAATGACAATGATTAATGATATTGATGGTACTTAGGATAAGTACTTGTTTCCATGAATATTTGTATCATATTGCTTGTATTATCCAATGAACTATCAAACTTTGTGTATGTATTTATTGTTTTTTTTAATATGTGTGTATAGGTGTTTTTCCTTGTTTGTTTTTTATTTCCTTTGATTTTCATTGTTTCGTCAGTCGCCAATGACCTTCATCTCTTTTATTATATATATGTATATATATATATATATATATATATATATATATATATATATATATATATATATTTCCTTCTTCCAGCATCTAAGCGGTTTTCCATATGATGGTACTAATAGTAGGGGGTAAGCCTTGCAGTTGCAATAATAGCTATGATAGCTGAGAATGATGATAATAAGAACGATAACAAAAATAATAATGATGCAAATTTTGATAATCATAACGCTAATAACATCTATCACAACGATAATGTGATAGTAATAATAATAATAAAACGATACTGACAAACTGATAAGGATGACAAAACAAAAAAGGTCAGATACGATATTATTGATAGCGATAGTAATAATGAAATTAATATATTATAAATATTCTTATTTAACTAGATTCGGGAATATGTTCTACTGTCTTTTCTTATTTTGGTTGCCCTAAGGCTATATTTAGACGTGCCAATCACATGCAGTGCTCTTCCCTCGCTCTTCAGAATGCATGCTGAAAAGAGAGGGAGGGGGGGGTAGAGAGAGAAGGAAGGAGAGGGAGAGAGAGAGGGAAAGGGAGATAGATGGGAAGGAGAGAGGGGGAGAGGGACATAGGAGGGGGGGGAGAGAGAGCGAGAGGGAGATAGATGGGAAGAAGGAGAGAGAGAGGAGAGAGGGAGAGAGAGAGAGAGAGAGAGAGAGAGAGAGAGAGAGAGAGAGAGAGAGGGGGAGGGAGAGAAGGAGAGGGAGAGAGAGAGGGAGAGAGAGAGAGAGAGAGAGAGAGAGAGAGAGGAGAGGGAGAGGGAGGGGGAGAAGGAGAGAGAGAGGGAGAGGGAGATAGAGGGGGAAAAGGAGAGAGAGAGCGAGAGGGAGATAGAGGGGGAAAAGGGAGAGATAGAAGGAGAGGGAGATAGAGGGGGAAAAGGAGAGAGAGATAGAGGGGGAGGGGGAGGAGAGAGAGAAGGGAGAGGGAGATAGAGGGGGAGAAGGGAGAGAGAGAGAGAGAGGGAGAGAGAGGGGGAGAAGGAGAGAGAGAGGGAGAGGGAGAGAGAGGGGAAGAAGGAGAGAGAGAGGGAGAGGGACATAGAGGGGGAGAAGGAGAGAGAGAGGGAGAGGGGGATAGAGGGGGAAAAAGGAGAGAGAGGGAGAGGGAGATAGAGGGGGAGAAGCGAGAGAGAGGGAGAGGGGGATAGAGGGGGAAAAGGAGAGAGAGAGGGAGAGGGAGATAGAGGGGGAGAAGGAGAGAGAGAGGGAGAGGGAGATAGAGGGGGAGAGGAGAGAGAGAGGGAGAGGGAGATAGAGGGGGAGAAGGAGAGAGAGAGAGAGAGGGAGAGAGAGAGAGAGAGAGAGAGAGAGAGAGGAGAGATAGAGAGAGAGAGAGAGAGAGAGAGAGAGAGAGAGAGGAGAGAGAGAGAGAGAGAGAGAGAGAGAGAGAGAGAGAGGAGAGAGAGAGGGAGAGAGGGAGAGAGAGAGAGAAGGAGAGAGAGAGGGAGAGGGACATAGAGGGGGAGAAGGAGAGAGAGAGGGAAAGGGAGATAGAGGGGGAGAAGGAGAGAGAGAAGGAGAGGGGGATAGAGGGGGAAAAGGAGAGAGAGAGGGAGAGGGAGATAGAGGGGGAGAAGGAGAGAGAGAGGGAGAGGGAGATAGAGGGGGAGAAGGAGAGAGAGAGGGAGAGGGAGATAGAGGGGAAGAAGGAGAGAGAGAGGGAGAGGGAGATAGAGGGGGAGAAGGAGAGAGAGAGGGAGAGGGAGATAGAGGGGGAGAAGGAGAGAGAGAGGGAGAGGGAGATAGAGGGGGAGAAGGAGAGAGAGAAGGAGAGGGAGATAGAGGGGGAGAAGGAGAGAGAGAGGGAGAGGGAGATAGAGGGGGAGAAGGAGAGAGAGAGGGAGAGGGAGATAGAGGGGAAGAAGGAGAGAGAGAGGGAGAGGGAGACAGAGGGGGGGAAAGAGAGAAAGAGGGAGAGGGAGATAGATGGGAAGAAGGAGAGAGAGAGGGAGAGGGAGATAGAGGGGAAGAAGGAGAGAGAGAGGGAGAGGGGGATAGTGGGAAAGAAGGAGAGAGAGAGAGATAAAAGAGGTAGGGGTTGGATGGAGAGTGAAGGAGAGAGAGAGAGAGAAAGAGAAAACTAGACAGAAAAAGAGAATTGGCGTTGGGGAGAATCACGATATTCTTAACCCTATTTCCATTAAGTATAATCATTAATCTCTTCGTACGTTTCCCTATTCTAATGTTCCAAAATAAAAGAAAAAGAAAATACGTAATTTGCAAAAGTGGCAGAGGACTGTAATGCCTGCGGTAAAATGATCATAATTTGTCATCATTAT
>BOPN01002813.1:172500-185000 GCA_017312705.2 Penaeus japonicus | reverse complement strand
TCTGTCTCTCTCTTTAGCTCTCGCTGGCTCTCTCTCTATCCCTCTCTCTCTCGTTCTCTCTCTCTCTCTCTCTCTGTCTCTCTCTCACTCTCTCTTTCTCTTTCTGTTTTCCTCCATCTTTATGTACAGTGTCGCTTTTCTTTGTCATTTTTATTCTTTTCCCTCCTGTATTCATATATTTCTCTATTTTTTTCCTGCTCTATATCCCCTTCCTACTGACCTTTCCTCTCACCTTCCTCTTTTCTTCCCCTCCTCGTATCCTTCTTCTACCTAGCGCCCCCCCCCCACTACCCCCCTTTCAACACCACCTCCCCACCCTTTTTCTTTTCAGCCCTACGTCGCCTCAACCTCTCGCTGCTCCGACAACCCCAAGAATCGCCCCGTTCATGACACCTTCAGTCTGCCCTTTCTGGAGTCCAATAGCGTGGGATTCTGTTTTCTGATGCTTCCTTCCTCCCCTTTAGCTTGTGGTTCCTGTCCCTTCCTATCTGTCTCCCTTCTCCTATCTTATATTCACCTTTCCTCTCACCCTCCCCTACTCTCCTACTCTCTTATTCTCTCCCTCTCCTCCCCTACTCTCCTACTTTCTCCCTTTCCTCCCCTACTTTCCTATTCTCTCTCTCTCCTCCCCTACTCTCCTAAACTCTCCTTCTCCTCCCCTACTCTCCTACTTTCTCCCTATCCTCCCCTACTCTCCTACTCTCTCTCCCTCTCCTCCCCTACTCTTCTATTCTCTCCCTCTCCTCCCCTACTTTCCTACTCTCTCTCTCTCCTCCCCTGCTCTTTCCCTCGCTCACTTCCTCCCCTATCCTTCTCTCCCCCTCCCCTACCCTTCTCTCTCCCTCCCCTTCCAATCTAGCCCTCATCCCCCCCCCCCCCTATTTCCGTGTCCGCCTTCTCCTCTCTTGATTTCCTTTTCCCTTAACCCTTCTTTGCTCTTCCTCCATATCCCCTTAACAACTCACTTCCCCCTCTCCCCTCTCTCGTTTCCCCCTGCCCCTTGCCATCCGTCCCTCTTTTCCCTTCCTCTTACTAACCCCCTCTCCTCCCCTCCCCTCCCCTCCCCCCCCCTCTCCTCTCTCTCTCTCTCTTTCTCTGTCTCTCACGTTTGTCTTGTGGAATGTTAGACAAATCGTAAGTTAATCGCAAAGAGTGAGAGAGAGAGAGAGAGAGAGAGAGAGAGAGAGAGAGAGAGAGAGAGAGAGAGAGAGAGAGAGAGAGAGAGAGAGAGAGAGAGAGAGAGAGAGAGAGAGAAAGAGAAAGAGAAAGAGAAAGAGAAAGAGAAAAAGAGAGAAAGAGAGTGAATGAATGTGCTCCACCACCAAACAATGAGCTAATCAGAAAAAAGAGGCACATAGGTCAAGGGCAGTTATTAAAGAAAGAAAAACAAGAAAAAAGAAAAACAGAAAACAAGAACTGGAAAGAAATGGAGAAAGAGAGAAAGAAAAAGAGAAAAAAAAAATTCTCATAACCATGTCAACAATAGCGGTTGTTTGTCTTGAGGGAGGAACAAAAGGCTCGTATTGGAAAATAATTCTAGCCCAGCGGCCACAACTTTGTCTTTCTCGCTCGACCCTGATGCTCCAGGTGGGGGCCGAGGGAGGGGAGGGGGGGGGGGCGAGGGGGGCGAGGGAAGAGGGGGGGGCAAGGGGAGGGGGCGAAGAGAGAGAGAGGGGAGGGGGGATAAAGGGGGAAGGAGAAGGAAAGAGGGAAGGAGGGTGGTAAGATGGGAAGGAAAGGGTGGGAGGTGGCGTAGAGGGAAAGAGATAGATAGATAGATAGATAGATAAATAGATAGATAGATAGATAGATAGATAGATAGAGAGAGAGAGAGAAAGAGAGAGAGAGAGAGAAGGGTGGGGGAGAAGAGAGAACAAAGAGTAAGAGAGGAGAAAGATAAAACAGAGCGAAAGATAATGATACCAATTATGAATAATCACGATAATGATAACGCTTCCGATCAGTCATAATGATGATTAAAACACCAATCAAGAATCAAGGAATTTTAAAATCTTTCCATCACTTATAGGAGCGATGACGTAGACTATAAATAAAATCCAAAGAAAAGGAAAAGTGATGATGATCGAGTTAGGATAACAAAAATACAAAACAAAGACTTTGTACTTACCCTTTCAGCCATGACTGCCTCAGCCTCTAATCTGGTCGTTTGAGAAAAGGCCTGGAAAGAGAGAGAGGAAAAAATAATGAATTCATATCGGGTGTTCTGGAAATCGAGGATCACAAGAGAAACAGAAAACAAACAGACAAAAAAGATGATCATTTATAACTTTTTTTTCCTCGTAATTCTCTCGTGTTTTTTTTTTTTTTTTTTTTTTTTTTTTTTTTTTTTTTGTGGAATCTATCGATGAAAATCACTGAAAAAAGAAAGGAAAAAGGAAAAAATCTCCTACATCTTTTACAGGTAAACAATCACACAAATACAATATGGTTTCATGTTGTTTACTTCCTTTTTTATTGTCCTTAAGTTATCATAATCATTATATATATATATTTTTTGTGTGTGTTACGTTTGTTCTGCAATTTTCTCTCACCATTCTTCAGACACACGAACCTACACAAACGCCATTTCTATAAAACACACACACACAAACACACACACACAATCCCCCTCCCCCGCACATACACACTTCTACACAGACACCCCCCTCCCACCCCCTCACACACACAGACACACACGCTCCTTTTCAAAACATCTCCGAGGAAGAATCCTGGGGAAAAAAATGACTCGAGTGCTCGGGGCTGATCTTGAATTGCTCCGTGTTGCGAAAACCAACATGGCGGTTCAGAAATCGGGGGGACGTTTGAGAGAAATAAAAGAGGAATAAACGGGCGAAAGGGAATGGGGAAGATGGACGAAGAAAGGGGAGGGAAGAAGGAGGGTGGAGGGAGTGAGGGTGAGAGGGAGGGAGGGGGAAGAGGAGTGGAAGAGGGAGAGGGAGAGGGAGTAGGAGAGGGAGAGGGAGGGGGAGTAGGAGAAGGAGAGGGAGAGGGAGAAGGAGAGGGAGAGGGAGAAAGAGAGGGAGAGGGAGTAGGAGAGGGAGGGGGAAGAAGAGTGGGAGAGGGAGAGGGAGTGGAAGAGGGAAAAGAACAAATAGAGGAAGAGGGAGAAGGTGAGGGACATGGAGAGGAAGGAGGAAGAGGAATAGGACAGAATAATAAAGAGAAAAAGAGAGCAAATGTACTCCTTGAATAAACAACCTTCATCATGTTATGCTTTATATCGCTTCAAATTATGTAATTTCATTATAATTCTACAGAAGTATCTAAAAAACAACAACAACAACAAAAAAAGAAGGATAAAAACAAGAAACACACCTCACCCATACATCTCCTTTTTATTTTGTCTTGTTCCATGTTTTTTTGTTCTTCTTATCACCTCAACATCACCTCATCTCCGGTCGACAAGAGACAATCCAAGAACTCTAAAACTTGAATTGGTTAAATCAAATTTTGTATTGAGCCAACTAAGGGCATCGGAGGCGCTACTCGCGGATCATGTAATGGTTTGGAAAAATCTCAATTATAGAAGCCTTCTGCTCGTAGTGGGAGGCTGGGTGGGTGGGTGGGTGGGTGGAGGAGGAGAGAGGTGGGAAGGAGGAGGAGAGAGGTGGGAAGTAGGAGGAGAGAGGTGGGAGGGAGGAGGAGAGAGGTGGGAGGGAGGAGGAGGGAGAGGAAGGTGGAGGGGGAGGAGAGACGTGGGAAGGAGGAGGAGAGAGAGGAAAGGAGGGTGAGGGACAAGAGATAAAACAGGAAGGAGGGGCATAAGGGAAAAAAGAGGTGAGAGGAAAAAAGGGGAGAGAGGAGGTAAGAAGAAGGCTAAGGGAGGTAGGAAAAAAAAAACAAGGAGGAGAAGAAGAGGGGGGAGGGGGGGTGCCGGGATGCGAGTAGAAGGGGGAGGGGGGACCTAGAGGATCTGAGGCCATTATAAACTGGGAAGCCGGATGCATTTTCTTGGTTTATGGGGCTTGTACTTCATTTTCTCCAAATGATATTAACGCTTTGAAGAAGAAGAAAAAACTTTCTTTCTTTTTTAGTCTCTTTAGGTACATTTGCAACTTTTAAAGTATTTTAGTATTAAAATCTATTTACTCCAATTACGTGGAGATCTGCCGGAAAGAAAACATCTTTTCAGATCTGAGCTAATGATCATTAAAATCATATTTCTAACCAAAGAATTAATAATAATTGAACATTGTGCATAAACACACTAGAAAAAAATATATAACGAAATAACTAATATCGATTTTAATTTTCATATGTAAATCCCAAAAGCATAATAACACACACACACACACAAAACAAACAAACAAACAGATAAGGAAAAAAGATGAAATGATTTCCTGTCATAACGCCTTTGTCAAAAAAGAAAGAAAGAAAGAAAGAAAGAAAGAAAAACCCCCAAGTACCTCCTTTAAGACAACCGAGGCAAGAGCCAATCGATAACTCCAAATCAAACAGCAACGGGGAGGAGGAGGAGGAGGAGGAGGAGGAAGAAGAGGAGGAGGAGGAGGAGGGAGGGGAGGAGGGGGGAGGAGGGGGAAGAGAAGACAGAAAAAAAACCCGACAGAAAATAAAGAGAGAGAGAGAGAGAGAGAGAGAGAGAGAGAGAGAGAGAGAGAGAGAGAGAGAGAGAGAGAGAGAGAGAGAGAGAGAGAGAGAGAGAGAGAGAGAGAGAGAAAACGACAGAGAGAGAGAGAGAGAGAGAGAGAGAGAGAGAGAGAGAGAGAGAGAGAGAGAGAGAGAGAGAGAGAGAGAGAGAGAGAGAAAGAAAAGAAGAGATAGATAGATAGATAGATAGATAGATAGATAGATAGATAGATAAATGAGGGACGGAAATACGGTCAAGGAGAAAGGGAGGGGGAAGGAAATAGGAGGAAGGAGAACAGGAGTGGGGGAGGCGAAGGAAATAGAATCAGGGAGAATGCAGTGGGAAAATGGAAAAAGGTCTCCATCAGGCCGAACGAGAGCCGTAAACATCGGCCAGAACGTCACACAACCGACCAAAGCAACCGTGAAGCATATTCGAAAACCTCTTTCATACGACTTCTCTCCAGTGCATATCCTTCCATCTCCAGAGGGATGAAGGGAAGGAGGGAGGAGGGAAGGAGGGAGGAGGGAGGAAAGAGGGGGAGGGGAAGGAGAGATGGAGGAAATGTAGGGGTGGGGGGAGAGGGAGGGAAAGGAGAGATGGAGGAAATATGGGGGTGGGGGGAGAGGAAGGGAAAGGAGAGATGGAGGAAATGTAGGGGTGGGGGGAGAGGGAGGAAAAGAGGGAGAGTTCGAAGGGGAAGGAAAGGAGGGAGAGGTAGAAGGAGAAATAGTGAAAGAGATGGGGGGAGGAATGGAGGGAGAAGTGGAAGGAGGATGGGAGAGAGAAGTGGAAGGAGGACACGAGGGAGAGAGAGGAGTAGATGAAAACATGTATAGAAGACGATGGTGATGATAAAGAGAAAGAAGAAGAAAAAGAGAATAACGCAACAATTGAAAAATAACTTTGAAAGAAGGAAAAATAAAGAATACAAACGAAGGACAGAAAAACGAAAGAAAAAGTAAGAGTGGAAGACACAAGCCGCTGATAGAAGAATGTTTCCTTGCAACATTTTCTGAAAACGAAAAAAAAAAAAAAAAAAAAAACAGAAAAAAAAAAAAAAAAAAAAAAAAAAAAAAAAAAAAAAAAAAAAAAGGGTTTAAGAGAGAGGAAAAACATGACAAAAGTTGTGAAGTAACAGAAAGACGACAGGAAAAAAAAAAGTGAAGAAAGAAAAAAAAGACGAAACGAGGGGAGAACCGAGGGGAAAAAGGGAAAAGAGGAGAGAGGAGGGAGGAGGAGAGAGAGGAGGGAGGAAGAGAGAGAAGAGGGGGAGGGGGGGGGGGAGGGGAGATTGCACACTACACAAGGGAGGGAAAAGTACGCACCAGATTATATCCCGAGGCACGGAAAGACTGGGGTTTAAGAAGTATTTAAAGACTGTTAAAGAGCGTACTGACTGCGCCACTTTCCTATTCTAAAATAACAGTCATGGAAGTGAAGCTGTATTTCAGTTTCATTTCGTATTCATACCGGGGAGGAATGAGAGAGAGAGAGAGAGAGAGAGAGATGCTGGGAGAGCGAAGGACAGGAGAGATGGAGGGAGAGGGAAAGAGGGAGGAGAGAGGAAAGAAAGATAGAGAGAGAGATGGAGAGAGGAGAGAGGAAAGGGAAAGAGGTAGAGGGAGAGAGGAAAGAGGGAGAGGGAGAGGAAAGGGAGATGGAGAGAGAGAGAGAGAGAGAGAGGGAAACTGGAGAAGGATATGGAGGAGAGAGAGAGAGAGAGATAGAGACAGACGGATAGATATATAGAGAGAGTTAGAATCAAGAAAGTGAAAGACTACGAGACAAACAAACAAACAAAATTGATATCAAAACAAAGCAAAACAAACCAACAACCCCAAGAGGTACAGAAACAGAAGGCGATGATAAGCAGAAACAAAAAACAGAGAAGAAGCAACAGGAGAGGAGGAGGAGGAGGAGAAGAGGAGAAGAGGAGGAGGAGAAGGAGGAGGAGGAGAGCGGGGCGTTGGGCGTGGGGCATCGGAAATGAAGGAACGATGGATGGGTGAGGAAGAAATAGCTGGCCCGACGCTATCTGATTTACACGCGGGGATGGGGTGTGCAGGCGAGGTTTAGGTTATGTGTACTCGTGTATACATATTTCGAAAATTAGATTTGTTGTTGGCTTGCTCTTTCTGCCTCTTTCTTTCTCTTTATGTTTTCTCTTTCTCTCTCTCTCTCTCTTTCTCTCTCTCTCTCTATCTCTCTCTCTCTCTCTCTCTCTGTCGTTCTCTCACATTCTTTGTATTATTCTATCTCTTGGTTTCTATGCTTTGTGTTTGTTCTATCTTTCTTTCTTTCCCTCTATGTACATACGCATTTTTGAGTTTTTTCTCTCTCTTCTTGCTATGTGTATTCGGATAATTCTCTTTCGCTGTCCCTCTCTCTCTCTCTCTCTCTCTCTCTCTCTCTCTCTCTCTCTCTCTCTCTCTCTCTCTCTCTCTCTCTCTCTCTCTCTCTCTCTCTCTCTCTCTAACGTATATACACATCCCTCTAAAGTACTAAAAATATTTTTTTTTCTATCCAGAGGTAAAGAAAAAAAATGAAAAGAAAAACTCGATGGTTCCTTGGCACGTAAGGTTTCGAATGTATGGTTTGGGAAAATGTTTTTACCGCATTTTTTGAAAACCAGTCATGGTGTTCAGGGAGAATTTTTTTTTAGCATCATTTAGGAAAACGTGTGGCAAGAATCACCATGAAATTATGTACTTATTATTATTTTTTTTTGTAGGGGAAGGGTTCGTATCCTTACCTATTTATTAATTTAATCCCTTTTCACAAATTATACGTGTTAGAATATCTGTTGGTTGATTCACGTATCTATATTTGTATCTTATTCATTTACATATAAATATTTTTTACTATGCAGACTCGAGCTGAAGGGATAACTGCTTTATAAAACCTGGAAAACCATAGTTTGATCATACTAGCAGGAAGGAAATGCGAATTTAAGGAGAGAGAAGCAACGCTACTGGGCTGCTTGTTGTGGAGACCGGGATCGCGAGAAAATGTTGGACACATCGTGGAAAATATTGAGGTACCATGAGAAATGTTTATAAAATATTTAACATTTTCGAAGTGTAATATTCAGTTGCGTGGGCAATTGCTCCCCCTACCCCCTCTCTCTTACCCTCCCCCTCCCCCCCCCAACCCCTCACTGCCCAAATGGTTGCGGGGGAATACAGATTTAGGCAGCTGAATTAGGTAAAGTAATATAAAAGCGGGGAAAATGTGAGATGGAATGGAAATCATTTCGCGTGATAACGGCCAAACAATTTTGTACGAAAACTCATCGGAATAGAATTTCACAACAGAGTTTTAGACCAACGGCTCCAGTCTTCGGTGAGATCGAATAGCCAAGCACTGGAAATACTCCAACTACAGAAGTTCTTCGGTTAATCCGAGTATTTGGAGCAAGTTGAACTACAAGAGAACTTCGTCAAGATCTCCCAACAAAATGAAGATACTGTTACGCTTAATTCGGTTATTGCAGAGTAAACTTGTGCTCAGATTTTAATTAACAACCATTATGGAAAGCGTCGAAAACAGATTATTTCGACTGTGCAAGTCGGGTTTTATTCAGTTAATTTTATCCTCTATTAATTAATCAACTCATTTTTTTTACCACTAACCACTCCAAAGAAACGAAACAAGAATCACTCTAACATGAATCTATGCAAATGCTAATATCGGCTGCTCTTCTGAACGGAAAGTCTACGGACATGTCTACTCGGGTTTCACTATCTCCCAGTCTCTTTCCCTCTCTATCCCTTCGTCCGTCGTGGTGTACACTGGTGCGTAGTCTACCGCGTCGCAGTTGGAGGGATTGTCTGATAATTAAAGTTTGATATTAGATTACACCACAAGGCGAGACCAGATAAGAGAGAGCGAGAGAGAGAGAGAGAGAGAGAGAGAGAGAGAGAGAGAGAGAGAGAGAGAGAGAGAGAGAGAGAGAGAGAGAGAGAGAGAGAGAGAGAGAAAGAGAAGCGAGAAGCGAGAAGGAGAAAAAGAGAAAGGGTCAGAGAGAGAAGATTCCAGGGTCACTACAAGGGCAGAATAACTGAACGTTTACATCAGTAATTCAGTGCATCATGGAAAGAAAAAAGAAAGAAAAAAAAATACGCAGAAGACAAAAGTACCATCATCCAAAACCTGGTGTTTTAAAGCAAAGAAAGACCAATGCTAACATTATAAAGCCTAAACTCTTTTGTACATATCAAACAGACACTACACAAAAGGTATAAAAGAAAATAACAACTATGCAATTCTCCAAAGGTTTAAACTCAACCTAACAGTAACTTCCCTGTGTTGTCATATTGTTTTAAGTTTCCGCGCGGCTAAATGTTGTGATGCAACGGTTGAAGAAACAGAGGGATTGTATATATACACACACATCGAAATATAGATGAACGTATAAATAACAGATATAGATAAAAGCGCGTAAAGGTAAAGTAATCGTTGAGGGAATAACACGTTGGGGAAACGAATGTATTTAGTAAACAAACAGATTGATAGTTTTGTGAATAATTTAAATAGATTGTATCTGGATAGAGAGTGTGTGAGAGAGAGGGAGGGAGAGAGAGAGAGAGAGAGAGAGAGAGAGAGAGAGAGAGAGAGAGAGAGAGAGAGAGAGAGAGAGAGAGAGAGAGAGAGAGAGAGAGAGAGAGAGAGAGAGAAAAAAAGAAAATAAAAGAAAAATATAACACAAAAAAGAAAACAAAACCAAAAAACAAAAAATCCCAAAAAACAAAAGAGAGAAAAGAGAAACAGAAAGAACGAGGGAGAGAGAGAGAGAGAGAGAAAGAGAAGGGAGAGCCGATGCCAAAGACAAATGAATTGTGAATTCTGCCCTTCCCCAATCGGATCAAAGACACACAGGCCTGTAGTCAACCCAAAACATCAACCTGGCCAAGCTTTCGGTAGCTGGCGGGTGAGCAGTATTGAAAGGTGCTCAGGCCGAACCGCTCGCTAGTGCGGGCGAACCATGGCCCACTTCCTTACACTGCGAGCGAAATATTTTATTGCTTTTGTACGCTTGGAATAAGTTTTCGGGTTTTCGGAGTGAAATTCGGGGAAAAAAAAGGTACTGTATATGTTTTTTTTTGTTTTTTTCTTGTTGATCCGTATTCGAGGTTTCATCTCTACGCTTGCTGGCCTTCCTCTGTGTGTGTGTGTTTGTGTGCTTGTGTTTGTTTGTTGATTTGTTTATGTGTGTGTGTTTGTAGTTATGTATGTATGTATGTATGATTATAGGTATGTATGTATGTATGTATGAATGCCCACGTATGTGTGATGATGGAGTTAAACGGTACTCCACACATATTGGAGATTAAAATGGTTATATTCCAGAGTTTTATTCCCTCCACTACTCCCCTACCCTACAACCCCCCCCCCCCAAAAAAAAAGGGAACAAAAATAAAAACAAGGAAAAAATCCTTTCAGTATTTCACGCAATAGGAGAGCAATTGTTTTCATAAAATCAAAACAGGCTGTTGCGATATGACTCCCAGCCCATTGGTAAGGATGTCAGGATGGCAGAAATGGCAGGATTGATGGATGACAGGATTGCAGGATGGTAGGATTGCAGGATGGCAGAAATGGCAGGATTGCAGGATGGCAGGATTGCAGGATGGTAGGATTGCAGGATGGTAGGATTGCAGTATGGCAGGATTGCAGGATGGTAGGATTGCAGGATGGCAGGATGGCTATCCAGGGATCTTGTCGGAGTGTGAAATCTCAACTCTAGTGTCCTAATAGGGGTAATTTCATACCAGATCTAGTCAAGGGTGGGTGCTTAATCAATATAATTATGTTAATAAGTTTAACAAGGATTATCCTCGGAAATGCGTTTGTATGCGAATGTGTCGGGTGGATAAAGGATAGGTAGAGAAGGAGAGAGGGAGAGAGAGAGAGAGAGAGAGAGAGAGAGAGAGAGAGAGAGAGAGAGAGAGAGAGAAATAGTGAGAGACAGATAAATAGATAGATAGAGAAAGATAGATAGATAGAGAGATAGATAGATAGATAGAGAGAAACAGGACGGAAAAAAACTCCATAAAAAACAGCAAATAGAAACACCAACAACACAGGAAAGTATCAATCAGATCTTTCACCCCTCCTCTCCCCTCCCCCCACTCTCATCCCCCTCCCCCCAAAAATACCCCTTAGGGTGCCACAACGTCTCTTCAGGGCTAACGCCTATGGCAACTCAATGGCAACTCAATGGCGACTCAATGGCAGAAGGGCGCCTGGAATCCCTCATAGGACGATTGAGAAGGAGGTGATTGCAAGGTAGTGAGGGATGGATGAGGTTTCGAAGGGAGAGGAGGTGGAATATGAGGTGGGAATGAGCAGGGTTGGCGGTGGAAGGTCATAGGAGGAGAAAAGGAAAAGGGAAGACAGAGAGAATGGGATGGGGATGGGAGAGAGAAGGAGGAAGACGGAGAGAATGGGAGGTAGATGGGAGAGAGAAAGGGGGAAGAGATGAGAAAAGGGAAGACGGAGAGAATGGGAGGGGGATGGGAGAGAGAAAGGGGGAAGAGATGAGAAAGGGAAGACGGAGAGAATAGGATGGGGATGGGAGAGAGAAGGAGGAAAGGGGGGGGGGGGGAGAAAAGAGGAGAGGGCAAAAAAAAAAAAAAAAAAAACGATGGACGAAATAAAAGGAGGTGGAGGAAAGAGGGAGCTAGAAAAGAGGAGGTGGAAGGAGAAGGGGCGGGAGGAAGAGAGGAGGGAGAGAGAGAGAAAGAGAGAGAGGGAGGGAAGGAGGAAGGGAGGGAGGGAGGGAGGGAGGGAGGCGGGTGTGCGACTCCTGCATTAATTTAATATGAAGAAAATCTCTTCAACTTTAACTTTAATATATATGTCCCCCGGCGTAGCAAAGTCTCCCCGGAGCTTTACGATCTAAGCCAAACGGAAAATACCACATTGAAAGAGGGAAGACGGCTAACATGCGCTCGGGAAGAGGGGGAAAGGAGGAAGAAGGGCTGGAGAGTGAGGGGAGAAAGAGGGAAAGAGAGAGGATGAGAGATATAAAGAGAGAGAGGGAGAGAGAGAGGGAGAGAGAGAGAGAGAGAGAGAGAGAGAGAGAGAGAGAGAGAGAGAGAGAGAGAGAGAGAGAGAGAGAGAGAGAGAGAGAGAGAGAGAGAGAGAGAGAGAGAGAGAGAGAGAGAGATAGAGAGAGAAAAAGAAAGACAAGAAGAAAGAGTGAGAGAGAGAAAGACAAGAAGAAAGAGTGAGAGAGAGAAAGACAAATAAAAGGAAGGAAAACAAAGAGAAAGAGAGAGAATGAGTGAGAGACAGAGAGAGACAAAGAAAAGAAAGGAAAAGAAAACGCGAAAGCGAGAAAGACAGAGATACAGAGAGACTGTGTCACTTCCCAACTTGTGCAACTGACGCCGAGACAACCAGGGAAAGCATAACGCCGATGCACTTAGAAATCAGGAGCAGAATTCCAGCGCTGCAACTTAGCCCGGACTTGGAGCAAACTTGGATCGCCTCGAGCCACACTAATCTTCAAGTGCCGGACCCCTCTGTCGGTGTCTCCGCTTCCCTCTTGTACCCCCCCTTTTTTTATTACTCTTGTTCAATTACCCTCTTCGCACTGGGTTCCGTCTCTGTGTACTCGTCTGAATTGACGGGTGGGGGGTGAGGGTGGGGGGTGGATGCGGGGTTGGGGGTTGGGAGGTGGACGGGGTAGAGGGAGGATGGGGAGAGGGGAGGGGGGAATAGGGAGAGAGTACCGGAGGATGAATGGAGGGAGATAGGGGGATGGGAATAGGGAGATAGGGGGATGGGAAGACAGAAGGGGAATAGGGAGAGGGGGATAGGAAGAGAGGACAGAAAAGAAAGAGGGAGAGGGGACAAGGGAATAGAGTAAGAGGTTTGGGGA
>BOPN01002813.1:152500-165000 GCA_017312705.2 Penaeus japonicus | reverse complement strand
CGCGAGTTAGGAAAGAGAGGACGCCAAAACATTAATCGTATTGATGTTCTGACAAAAGTCTGAAGAGCCTGGCGTGGGAGAGAGAGAGAGAGAGAGAGAGAGAGAGAGAGAGAGAGAGAGAGAGAGAGAGAGAGAGAGAGAGAGAGAGAGAGAGAGAGAGAGAGAGAGAGAGAGAGAGAGAGAGAGAGAGAGAGAGAGAGAGAGAGAAAGAGAGAGAGAGAGAGACATAGAGATAGATAGATAGATAGATATATATATTGAGAGATAGATAGATAGATAAAGATAGAGATAGATAGAGATAGACAGACAGACAAATAGATAGATAGATAGATAGATAAATAGATAGATAGAGAGAGAGAGAGAGAAAGAGAGAGAAAGAAGAAAGAGCGACAGAGACAAGAAAGAGTGTATGGTTTAATCTTTCACCCAACGGCAATCCATTAACACCTTTTCATATAAGCTCTTCAGATTAGCCTCATTTCTTTCATGTCTTCCCTCGCTCAACCATAGATTACTCTTTTCTTCCCTTTCTTCCTCTTCTTACTAGTTTCTTCCCAATCTCCTTTCGACTTCCCCTCTTCTGTTGGTTTCTTCCCTTTTTTCCTATTTTCCTTTTCTCATGGTCAGCTGTTTTATCCCCCCCACCCCCCCCTCACACTCCTTTTTTTCTCCTTCTCGCTCTTCAACTTTTCTATTCCCGCTTTCTTCTTTTTCCTCTTCCGTCTTTCTCTCACGGTTCCCCTCTTCACTGTCTTATTTCCCTCTTTCTTCTTTTTCCCTTCCTTGCTCTGTCCGCTTTCCTTCCCCACTTACTTTTTTCCCCTTTCCACGCTCTCCCTCGTCCCTCTCCTCTCTCTCCATCTTCCCTTCTTTGCTCACTTCCTTTTTCTCCCCCCCCCTCTCTTTTTCTCTCCCTCTCTCTCTTTTTCCCCTCCCTACTATCTCTTTTTCCCTTCTTTCTCGTTTTTCCCTCCCCCTCTCTCTTTTTTTCCCTCCCCTTTCTCTCTTTTTCCCCTCTCCTCTCTCTCCTCTTCCCACACCCCTTTTCCCCCTCCACTTCCCCCTCAAGCCTGTAAATGACGCGAGTGAGCTTGTTAAAAAGAAAAGAAGAAGAAAAAAAAAAACTTTTACAGCCAAACCATCTTAATTCGTGCTCAGTTACGGACAAAAGCTAGTTAACTTGACCATCTTGAAGTCGCTTGGGACCTCAAGCTCAGGATTCTTGGTCGAAAACGGAGCTTGTAACGAATTCCGTCTTCTCTCGTGTTGTGTCGTGTCGCTGTGTCCCTGTTTTCGGTTTTGTTTGATCTTCTCTTCATTTTTTTTTCGTTTTTTTATTGTCGTTCGCTTTCGTTTTGGTTTGGTTTTGTTCTCTTGTGTGTTGGCTTTTCGTTCGTTTTTTTCACTTAGTTATGTTTTATTTGATTTTTTTGGGGGAGTTGAATGATGTATTTGTGATTAATGGTCTTCTTTTAAGGGTAAAAAATACTTTTGGGAAACGACCAGATCAAGAAAACGAAAAAGTAACAACAACTTTTAACTCTTTGGGAGAAAGAAGCTTTTCGACATAAACCATTTCCTTCCAACCTTTCTTTACACTTTCTCTCTCTTCCCTTCCCTTCCCTTCCCCTCCCTCCCTTCCTTCCTTCTTCCTCTAACCCCTCCCCTTCCCTCCCACCCACCCCCCCAACAGCAAGCCGCCGTCCGCTCCCATTTTTCTCTTATTTATAAGATTTATAAATCATCATTCATTTCGTGTGTCGGTCGGACCTGAAGTTGGTTGTTGAAAAACTAATTGAAAAGTAATTTTGTTCCGAAATGTTTCAGAGTTATGAGGAGGCGGTCGACACACGCCACAGCTGACCCGCGTCAAAGTAAATTCCAAGACCAGACGCAATTACCATCTGCTCTGCTCTTTTGTTCATTTCCAGCTGATTGTTTATACGTGAGGAGATGGTATCACTATTGAAGAGATGCTTTTGAATGAACGAATGGAACAAAGAAAGAAAAGAAAAGAAAAAAAGTGAAGAAGGAAGGAGTAACTTGTATAAAAATAAAAGATAAAAAAATGGAAACGAGTCCCGTGGTATTGAGAAATGAATCATTTTCTCACACTTGAGACCTTGTTGGGAGAATTGTGAGAAATGTTCTAGTTTGTTGAACTGTTCCCAGACTGTTGTTATCTTTTTTTTTTAGTAGGATTTAATCAGTAGATGATAAATCATTCTGAATTTGGGCTGATCCCGTTCTCGGAAATACAAGAGGTTTTATAACATCAGTGGAATAGATATTATTGTGAACTTGAACTTAACTTAAGATTCATACAGGGTAAGGTAGTATCAATAGCATTAAGTTCATCCCAGATCCCAGACAAGGCTGCGAAATGAGGGCGTGAAACATCTTCAACAAGCGCTTCCAAGTAATTTTCTGGCGAGAGTTTTGTACAGTATTTTGCCCAAACTTTGTCCAGAACTGCAACTTGGAGGCAAGGTAAGTGCAGCCAACTTGGACCGAGGCCAACTTAGCGAGGAAAAGTAAGTGTGGCCAAGTTGGGTAGTGGCCAGCAGAGGTGAGCGTCGAGGTGGGGGGGGGGGGGGCTGAGGGGAATGGGGGAGGGGAGTGGGGGTGGGGGTAGTAGGTGTGGGAAAGGAACCATGTGAACCGCCGAACCTCTGGACACAAGAACGGCGCAGGAAGAAGACGGGGAAGGGGAGTGGAGGAGAAGAGAGGAAGAAGGGAGTAGAGGAGGGGAGAAAGAAAGGAAGGAGGAGATGGGTCAATGAACCAAGGATGTGTGTGTGGGGGGGCGGGGTGGGGGGAGGGGAGAGAACGACGAGAGAACCCGGAGAACGAAGCCATATGCGAACCGGCGAACGCGGAAACGATGACCCGACCGAAATAGAGACCGCAAGGCCCCTCTCTGCTCTCCACCCGACGCCCGACTTAATGAGTTGTAAAGAATAGACCGAGTTAAGGTGTCGGAATCGGGTTAATGATGCCGGTTCCTAATGAAGAGAGAAGCCGACGCTGCTCCCCCTCCCCCCCTTTCCTCGCGCGCCGTAGCGATTTGGTTCTTCGGCGGTGCCATTTTCCCGCCCTTTTTTCTCCCGGGGCTTTCGAATTTGGCGGGAAATAACCCGGTCGACGCGCCATTTTCCGTCAAGAACATGAGTCCTTTTTTTCATTTTCAGTTCCTCTCCTTGATTCTCTCTCTCTCTCTCTCTCTCTCTCTCTCTCTCTCTCTCTCTCTCTCTCTCTCTCTTTCAAATCCCTTTTGTTAGAGTGTCCAGTTATGAATGCGCCGAACAAATCGACTGACGCATCGTGACAGTTAGTCCTTTTTTATGCCTTCTTTCCTTCCAAAAGGATCTATTTTACTCTCCAATCTATTTGTCTTATTATCCCCGCCTATCTGTCTCCTCTCCGTCCATATTTCTGGCTCTTCCCCTTCCCCTTTCGTCTTCTTCAACGCCCTTACCCGCTGGATTTCCTCTCTTCTGTTTTCTTTCAGTTCATGGATTTATTCTTTTTTTTCCTATCTCTTTCTTTCTACTATTCTAATCTTATTTTGTCCCCTCTTCCCTCATATGATTAAGATTCTCTCATTCCCACCTTTTTATCTATCCATATTTTAGACTAATCACTTCAAAAGAAAGGAAAGAGAGAGAGAGAGAGAGAGAGAAAGAAAGAGAAACCCAGCATCTCTCTTTACTTGTTTTTGTTTTTGTTTACTCGGCCCGGTCCAGCTAAACTCTCATTCTCTCTTTGGCTTTAATGATTCTGCTAAATCAACTTTCAGAAACACAATTTCAACAGCGCAACACTTCTCGTTCTTTTTCTCCTTCTTCTATTTCGTCCATCTCTCTCTCTCTCTCTCCTTCGTTCCTCCGTTATCCTATTCCTTCTCTCCTATTCCTTTTTCTCCCATCTATCGTTTTCCTTCTCTTCTTCTCTTTTCCCTATCTTCGCCCCCTTCTTCCGTGTCTCCTTCTACCCTCCTATTCTCTCCCCTCTCCATCCTTATCCGTCCTCCATCCTCTCGCCCCTTCAGTGAATATATAATTTGATCCCTCCTCTATATCCATCACCCCCTACCCCCCACCCACTACCCCCCACCCCCGCAATATTTCCAAAAGCCCGGTCGTATTTTTTTTTCTTCGTTTTTTTTTTTTTTTTTTTTTTTTTTACTTCATTTCTTTTTTTTTTTCTTTTTTTTTCTTTCTCTCTTTCTGGCTATTTGCATATTGCCCGCGGTTGTATTTTGCAACACAAACCTGAGGTTATTTTCCGGTATCGAATGTTTTGAGTTTAATGGTGTTTGAGAGACGACTGGATATGACTCGCTGCGGATGCGATCAAGAGAGTCATTATTGTTATCTTTTTTTTTTTTTTTATTGGAAAGATGTCTGAGGATTTTTTTTTCTACTCTCTTTCTCTCTGTTTATATATCAATCTTTCCCACTGCCTTTCTTACCCTCTGTTTATTCATCTATCCATCTATCAACTTTCTCTTCTATCGATATATCCATCCACCTATCCACCCTCTCATCTATCCTATATCCAAATATCCATCCATCCATCCATCCAACCATCCATCCATCCACCCTCTCTCCATCCACCCACCTAACCATCCATCCATCCATCCACTCATCTCTCCCCTCGTCCTCAAACATCACCATCTCTCCATCTATCCACTTCCCTCTCTCTCTCTCTCCCTCAACCCTGGCTACCTCTGTTATAACTTGTCTTGCAATCTTTTCATAGACTTAACACAGCCATTTAATTAAAGCAGCCACATATGGTCCCGGCGAGCAGGTTGGGCGGGGAGGCAGGGAGGGAGGGAGGGGGGAGAGGAAGGGAGAGAGAGAGGGGGCGAGGGGGCGAGGGGCGAGGCGAGGGAGGGTGGGGAGAGGAAGGGAGGAGTAGGAGTAGGAGGAGGAGTAGGAGGAGAAGGGAGGGGAGAGGGGCGAGGCGAGGGAGGGATGGGGAGAGGGAGGGAGGGATAAGGGAGGGAGAGGGGTGAGTCGAGGGAGGGGAATGGAGGGGGGGGGGTCAGAGAGGGGATGGGTTAGGAGTGGGTGGGGTGGTGGGGTTCTGATCGCTTCTCCCGAACTGACTCTTGTTTTATTTTCGCGTTTTTTTTTAATTTTAGAATGTTTCGAGACTTAAGTTTCGTTTTGTTGTGTTTGTGTGTTTGTCTATGGATGTGTCTGCAAGTTAGTATATGTATGTGCGTATATACATATATTCGTATGTTTTTGTAAGCATTATGAAAAGTTTTATGTGCGTGTGCATGTGCGTGTGTAAGTGTTGATGTACGTTTTAGTACATGTATATGTATCTGTATGCAAATCCAAGATACAAGCGTCTATACAAGTAAACAAGTACGTTTGCATTTAAGCCACGTATAGAATGAATGTTGAATCGTTGTACAAAACAGAAAAAACCTGCAACCAAGCCTGGACGACTGTACAAAAATCCAGCACTTTCCATGTCTTCATACCAATGTTGCCAGTTTGCCTAAAACGCGCAAATATTCCAGGCCACCGTTGACCGTTTCAGTAAACAGTTTGGGAGAGAGAGAGAGAGAGAGAGAGAGAGAGAGAGAGAGAGAGAGAGAGAGAGAGAGAGAGAGAGAGAGAGAGAGAGAGAGAGAGAGAGAGAGAGAGAGAGAGAGAGAGAAAGAGACAGAGAGAGAGAGAGAGAGAGAGAGAGAGAGAGAGAGAGAGAGAGAGAGAGAGAGAGAGAGAGAGAGAGAGAGAGAGAGAGAGAGAGAGAGAGAGAGAGAGAGAGAGAAAGAAAGCGTATAGGTGCGATGTAAAGGGGGTTTGGGTGAGGTGAGGTGAGTGGGGGCAGAAAAGGGGGGGGGGGGGTGGCTGCATCGCAAACCCAGACAACAAAGTGCTAAGTGAAAGTGCATGGAGATTTTCTCCGGTTCCACCCCGCCCTCCCCCTCCCCCTCCCCTGCCCCCAAATGCCAGCCCGTCTATTTCACACGATATTGCGCAAAATAAAAGTGATTTAGGACTAATCCTACGCCATGTAAATTTTGGGAGTGACAGATCCCACGACTTTGGGGGCAAAGAGAGAGAGAGAAAGAGAGAGAGAGAGAGAGAGAGAGAGAGAGAGAGAGAGAGAGAGAGAGAGAGAGAGAGAGAGAGAGAGAGAGAAGAGAGAGAGAGAAAATGAGAGCTGAGTCGTAGGAAACTTCAAGAGAAAGGTGGGTTTGGGGAAGCTAAGTGGCGGCAAGAGGGGTGGGAGTGGGGGTGGGGGTGGGAGTAAGAGAAGGGAGTGGAGAGCGAAGGGGTGGGAGGAGAGACGGGGGGGGGGGGGGTTGTGCAGAGAGTTTAGTGTGCGGGAAAGCAACGTACGAGGGAAATCAGAGCTAGGAGGGGGAAGCTAGAATTTATGTAGTGGTAATAGCAAAGGACCTTGCTAGCAATGGTCACAGCAAGGCAACGCAACACGGTCGAATAGTTGCTAATGGACACTAAATGATAAACTAGCCTTTTAACACTTTTTTTTTTTTTTTTTTAATATCTCTTCCTCTCTTTTTTTTCATAAACATGATATAATAGCCGGGATGTAATTATATTCACGAGTATGTGTCAGTATTCAAAGGGATATTTGAATAATTCAGCGCGTTTTAATGCCGGCATCTAAAGAGCATTTTGAAAAGGCTCGAATATTTTGTGACAGTTTCGGGTCATGGAAGTGTATGTGTTAAGGCCAACTGGAATCCACGAGCGTAATTACTTTATAACGTTCTGGAAGACGGACATTTGATGGCTATAAAGTGGGTGTTTTATCATCCATTGTTGTTTTGTATTTTTTTTTTTTTTTTTTTTTTTTTTTTTTTTTTTTTTTTTTTTTTTTTTTTGTGGGTGTGTATGGCGCGATTGGCCTGTAGCATTGTGCTTTATTGGGCGTGGAAAGTTAAGACCGGCCATTATAACCGTGTTTGTTATATACTTTTTGTTAGAACCGTGAAAACGCAGACCAGAAGAGAATTTCCCTCGGTATAATACCTCGCTACGTTAGCAGAGAAATTAAATAAAAATAAAACACACACAAGAAAAAAATACACACACACACACACACAAGCAACGACAAAACATCACTGTTTCTTTCCGCCGCGGAGCAAAGGGGCGGAACCGCCAACACGTATAAAATACTGCCCCTTCTCACCCCCCCCCACCCTCCTTCCCCCGATCCCTCCTTCGGCCTCATACCCCCACTGCCCCCCATCCCTCCCCAACCCTTCGCTCGGGGCCCATCAACCCCCTTCCCTGCCTGCTGAGAGACTAAATATTTATGGAAAAACTTGCGTTAATTGCGACCCCAACGAGATTTCACTGCAGATTGTTACCAAGTTTTGCAATTTGGATTAATTAAAAGGCTTATTTTATCGGATTCATGAGGCCCGCCAGATTCTTTTTGAAATGTTACGATTGGGACGGCGAACTGCCCGGGTTTTTTCCATCGATTTATCCAGCCACGTGAACCGCTGGCCAAAATTAACCGGTAAATTGTTTTCCGCCATTTTCAAGCTGGAATGCCCTTGCGCTTTTAAGTTATACAGACATATGGAGGAGCCGTTCTTCACCTGCCGCTCTCGTTCTCTCTCTCTCTCTCTCTCTCTCTCCCTCTCTCGCTCTCTCTCTCTCTCTCTCTCTCTCTCTCTCTCTCTTACTCTCTCTTACTCTCTCCCTGTCTCTCTCACGGAATACTGAAGCCTTGACTACCAGAAACACTGAATACATAAGAATACCTGAAATCAAAATACTGAATACTGAAACATTGACTACTAGAAAAGACACTGAATTCTGAGCACAAATCTTGGTATTGGAAAGAACCGTTGCAATATTATAAGATACCAAGTCATTAAATACCAAAGAACTTGATACCAAAGGACTGCATACCAAAAACAAGGCATACCAAAGCAGTGGTATTGGCATTGCGTTTCCGTTGCATAGAACTCTTCCGTACTGACGAGTGTTTTTGCAACAAAATAAACAAATAAAGAAAAAGAAATAGTAAATACCAAAAACAGAGCTTGGTATAGGATGATAATAATAATAAAAAAATATATAAATCATTAGGTGAGCTTAATGACAAAGCTATAATTATCTAGTTATACATATTAGATGTAATTAGATGCAAAGAATTGTTTGCAACTAATGAGCAAAGCGGTTATGGATTCACATCAGGTGAGCGTTGCGGGTCACTGGGTAAATGGCAGTCACATAGTGCACGATTATGAACCAGTGAATGGGTGTCTGGGTAAGGTGGAGGTGGCGGTGGAGGTGGAGGTGGAGGTGGAGGTGGAGGTGGAGGTGGAGGTGGAGGTGGAGGTGGAGGTGGAGGTGGAGGTGGAGTCCTGGAGTATGAAATCTCTCGACTCCTTTTAATTGTGCACACGTAAAGGCTTAGACACAGACTCAGGTACATACAGTCTCTATTCTTTCTTTCTTTATTTTTTTCTCTCTCTGGGAGGTGGAGGTGGAGGTGGAGTGTGGAGGGTGGTGTGGAGGTGGAGGTGGAGGTGGAGGTGGAGGTGGAGGTGGAGGTGGAGGTGGAGGTGGAGGTGGAGGTGGAGGGGGAGGTGGAGGTGGAGGTAGAGGTGGAGGTGGAGGTGGAGGTGGAGGTGGAGGTGGAGGTGGAGGGAGAGGTGGAGGTGGAGGTGGAGGTGGAGGTAGAGGTAGAGGTGGAGGTAGAGGTGGAGAAAAAGGAACAGGAGGATTAAGAGGAAAAAGAATAGAAGAATGAAGAAAGGGAGGAGGCAAAGAGAAGAAGAAAAAGATAAAAAAATAGAAAGTAAGATGTAGGTAGGTGTTGGGAAAAGGCAGAGAGAAAAGTCGAGCACAAAAGGAGGGGACTGCAACCCAGACCCCATAAGAACCTCCTGAAACAGACCCCCTACAAAGGACACACAACCCCCCCTTCTCCATCTTCAATTTCCTCTCCATCTCTATTCACCCCCCCCCCACCCCCACCCCACCCTCTCGCTCCCCACCCCTCCGCCCTTTCCCATCGTCTGTACTATCTTTGTCTCAACAAAACATTTCCTTTTTAAGATTTTTTTTTGTCTCGTCCACCCCCCCATTTTTTCCTTTTCTTTTGTTGACTCGACTGTCAAGGGTCACAAGCTTCACTGTCCCTATTTTTCTTCCTCGAAAAACATTTTTTTTTTTTCAAATTCTCCCTCTCCTGGAAGTCATATTTATTAAAAAACAACAACAACAACAAAAAGGGAAAGATATAAACAGAAAAAAGGGGGATATCAAACTACAAACTCCTCCCGATATATATATATATATATATATATATATATATATATATATATATATATATATATATATATATATATATATCTATATAGATATATATATATATATATATATATATATATATATATATATATATGTATATATATATATATATATATATATATATATATATATATATATATGTATATATATATACATACATATATATATATATGTATATATATATATATATATATATATATATATATATATATATACATATACATACATATATATATATATATATATATATATATATATATATATATATATATATATATATATGTATATATATATATATATATATATATATATATATAAATATATATGTGTATGTATGTACATATATAAAAAGAAAAACAAACACACAAACAAAAAGAGATAAAAAAAAAAACACCGAAGCCGAAATGCGAAACAAAACCACCAAAATTCAATTAGAATCTTTCCCCGTTCCTCCCAAATTTCCCTAAACTTCTAAAATGGACCCTAGACTTTCTGAAATGCCCTTCCCCCTCCCCCCCATCCCCCCTGCCTGCCTTGCCCCGAGCCACAAGATGGAGGGGGATGGGGGGAGGGAGGGGGAGGGGGCCTTCCTTCCCCTCCTTTTTCCCCTACTCGATGGCACCTCTGTCTCTCGATCCCGCAGCTGTCTGAGGGGATGAGATGGGAGATGGTTGGATAGGGGGGTGGGGGATAGAGATGGGGGGGGAGGGGAGGGAGGGAGGAAGAGGAGGAGGAAAGGAGGAGGAAAGGGAGGAAGAGGAGGAAAGGGAGGAGGAGGAGGAAAGAGAGATGGAGGAAAGGAGGAGGAGGAGGAGGAGGAAAGGGAGGAGGAAGAGGAGGAGGAGGAAAGGGAGGAGGAGGAAAGGAGGGGGAGGAGGAGAAAAGGTAGGAGAAGGAAATGAGGAGGAAAGGAGGAGGAGGAAATAGAGGAGGAGGAAAGAGAGGAGGAGGAAGAGGAGGAGGAGGGAAGGACGAGAGGGATGGTGAGGAAGAAGAATGGAAAAAGAGGAGGAGAAGGCAACAATCGAAGAAAACAACTTAATACATGATAAAAAAAGAGTAAAACGCAAAAGCAGTATTGAAAGAGAAAAATAAAAAAATAAAAACATAATAGAAGGTAAAAACTAGGAAAAGAGCGCAGAAATTCACACCAAAGGAGTTATAACAAGACACACAAGAATCGGAATTTGTAAAGAAAGAAAGAAAAAAAAAAAACTCAGACTAGTGTTCAGATACAAGAAATAGGAAATGTGAACCAGACAATTGCCGAGAGAATGAGAGAGAGAGAGAGAGAGATAGAGAGCGGGAGCGAGAGAGAGAGAGAGAGAGAGAGAGAGAGAGAGAGAGAGAGAGAGAGAGAGAGAGAGAGAGAGAGAGAGAGAGAGAGAGAGAGAGAGAGAGAGAGGGAGGGAGAGCGAGAGAGAGAGAGAGAGAGAGAGAGAGAGAGAGAGAGAGAGAGAGAGAGAGAGAGAGAGAGAGAGAGAGAGAGAGAGAGAGAGAGAGAGAGGGAGGAGAGCGAGAGAGAGAGAGAGAGAGAGAGAGAGAGAGAGAGAGAGAGAGAGAGAGAGAGAGAGAGAGAGAGAGAGAGAGAGAGAGAGAGAGAGAGAGAGAGAGAGAGAGAGAGAGAGAGAGAGAGAGAGAGAGAGAGAGAGAGAGAGAGAGAGAGAGAGAGAGAGAGATGGTGAACGTGGAATAGAGGGAAAAGAAAACGAGACGAATTTGAAAAGATATTCCGTACAGAGAAAGATAGACAGAAAACGAGAGTGCAAGAAAAAAGCAAGTAAGAGAAAACGAAAGAGAAAGAGAGAGAAAAAAGAAAAAATAAGAGAAAAAGAAAAAAGAATGTTGAAAGAAAAGAAGACAAAAAGAGAAAAGAGAGAACAAATAAAACAAAAAGAGACAGAAAAGGAACCGAAAAAGAAAGAAAATGAGAGAGAGAGAGAAAGAGAAAAAGGAGAAAATGAGCCAACGAAATGAGGTGAGGGGAGGAGGAGGAGAACCAAGGGTGAGAGGAGGAGAGGGGAAAGGGTAAGGGGAGGAGAGGGGAGAGGGGGAAGGGGAGGGGGGAGGGGAGGGGAGGAAACCATCTCCCAATTACGACTATCCGATTATTTCGCTCGTCGGTGGGGTTGTCTAGAGTCCTTCATTATTTACCTAAGGTCTTACAAAATCAATAACCAGCGCCTGGAAGGGACAAGATCGATCAGCTGAGAGAGTAAGATGGGGCGGGATGAACGGGAGAGAGAGGAGGGGAGGGAAGCTGGGAGGGGAGGGGAGAGAGAGAGGGGGGGAGGGGAGGGAAGCTGGGAGGGAAGGGGAGGGGAGGGGAGAGAGGGAGGGGAAACTTGGAAGGAGGAAGGGGTTTCTGTGTGGAGAGGTGCCTGTGTGGTCGTGATGTGACGTGATGGAGAAGGCTGTGGTGGTGGTGGTGGTGGGGGGGGGGGGGGGGGGGGGTTCTGATGTGATGGGGACTCTCTCTTTTTTTTTTTAATATAGTGGAGGTTGCGATGGAATATGATGGAAATTGCAAAATGATGGAGGTTTCAATGCTGATGAGACGGCAGCGTGAGGGGGCTGTGATGTGATAGATCTGGAAACTGCAATGTGTGATGGGGACTGTGATGTGTAGGTGTGGATGAGAGAGCAGATATGTATGAAATGCGACCAGATGGAGATTGGCCCACGGTATTACCCGGGATGCAGGAGAGAAAAATGATGCTGAAAGGAATGGAAGCAATTCTTTCCCTCTCTCCCTCTCTCTCTCACTCTTTCTCTCTTTCTCTCTATTTCTCTCTCTCTTTCTTTCTTTCTCTCTCTCTCTCTCTCTCTCTCTCTCTCTCTCTCTCTCTCTCTCTCTCTCTCTCTCTCTCTTTCTCATTTGGTTCATAATTTGCCCTTTACCTTCTTTAAGAAATCAATGGCAAAGACAACCAACCTCTTCAACAAGTGTATCCCAAAATAGCTAAGCTCTTGTCCTCAATTCGCACGTACCACAAACGTTGAGAAACGAATTTATTAAAGCTTAAATTATAAACAAAGACGAGAAAGTGAAAGAGAAGCTAAAGAAGAAGAAGAAGGAGAAGGAGAAGGAAAGAAGAGGAAGGGGGAAGAATAGAGAAAGAAGAAAGAGAAGAAAAACTGGTAGCGAGAGAAAGGAAAAACGAAACT
>BOPN01002813.1:135000-142500 GCA_017312705.2 Penaeus japonicus | reverse complement strand
ACATTGTATCGTGTCCCCTTTTCCCTTCGCCGCTCTCCCCTCCTCTCTCTCTGCTCTACATCGATATCTCACTCCCCCAGCCTCCCCCCCAATCCCTCCGGCCCCCCAGCCCCCCAGCCGCCCAGCTCCCCCAGCCCCCCAGCCGACCCTTGCCCTTCGCAGCTCTTAACACAATCCTAACACACGAGTGAACTGCGTCAGCGCGTCCCTTCACAGTCCCTGGGAGCAGCCTTAGCGTCTCAGGTCCCTTCTCCCTTCGCAGCCCCGGCGTATACTTGTGCCTCGTTTCCCTACCCCTTCACAGCCCCTTCGGCCATTCCAGCACACCGGTGTCTCAAGTTCCCGCCCGCCGCCCTTCATTGCACCTCGCTGGCACAATTTATACATATGAAAACCAATTTCTTGCGTGGCCACAAATCTCGGCCTCTTTTGGAATGTCTGTCCAATTCGGGCCGGGCCATTTGCATATCCGTTTCGCTCAGTCATAGCTCATCAGTATTTCGTCCCGTTCTCTTTTTGATATTCCTTTATTACCTTGTTTATGGATTTTACTAACCGCGAGATATATAATTTTTTTCCCTCCCTCGTCTCGGAATCTTCGCCACGCCCAGCGGCCCTTTTTTTCCCACCTCATTTCGCTCAATCAACCACATCCTATCGCGTATAACCAGCTGAATTCCACGCGATAAGAGCGCGGGAACAGCCTCCCAAAAGGGGTTCTTCTCGCATGAAATCGTCCATTACATTGTGAAAACGGATCCCCAGCGGGTGAACTCCCACCACTTGTTTATGAGAATGACTGACATACGGATTCAATTTGCTTTGTGGTATGTGGTATGTTGTGTAACTTAAAATAAAGCGGGGCGCTTGAATTTGCATATCACTGCCCTCTTTTTATTTGTTACATATAATTTTTTTACGGGGCGGAGAATACAGAGATTTGTGGAGGCAAGTCCTCTTGCTGACAAAATAAGGGTCGTTTGTCCACACGAATCTCGCCCTTATGTCTCGCACGCAGCTGCTGTCTTCTACATTTCATTAGAATTGTCCATTCTGCAAACGTTTCGCGCATTTCGTGAAATAATGCAAGGATCGCAATTCGTATCTAACTAACGTTCAGAAAACAGAGCGCGTAATCTTTCACCGCTCTTCCTTTTGCAATATCCTTGCGAGTTGATTTGCCTTGTGATTAATCTTAGGATATCAAGCTTAGGATAATTTCGGGGATGGATAATGACCATCTAGGCTCGATTAGACTAGCACCTTCTCCGAACGCCATCGAAATTTGATAAAATAATCACGCTGCACAAAGATCTTAATTAAATTCAGGAAAATAGTTGCGTCTGCTTGAAATTCAATATTGCTAGAGTTGAAATAGTTCTCAGTCGCGGTAACTGATTATTGCATTCCAGTATTTGGTAAAGGCTGGAAAATGTATATATACCGGCACGTTGAGAAGTTACCGGGGACTTGAACACCAGCGGCCACTCGTACACACTCACACACACTCTATCTCACACACACACACACACACACAGACAGACACACAGAGAAAGAGAGAGAATGAGAAAGAGAGAGAGAGAGAGAGACATGAATCATGTATTTAGTAAATGTTTTAAATGTGATACATGTCTTGTAAGACATATAGAAGTAACTGCAATATATATATATATATACATATATATAAAATTATATATATATATATATATGTATATATATATATATATATATATATATATATATATATATATATATATATATATATATATATATATATATATTGCAGTTACTTCTATATGTCTTACAAGACATGTATCACATTTGAAACATTTAGTAAATACATGATTCATGTTTCTATCTCTCTCTCTCCCTCTCTCTCTCTCTTTCTCATTCTCTCTCTTTCCTCCTTTCCCCTCTCTTCCCACCCCTCTTTACATAAACAGACATTTTTCTCTCTCTCCTCTCTCTAATAACTTCCCCCTAACCTTACGTGTTCATCAGCGGCGGAAAGAGAAAGAGAAAGAGAGAGAGAGAAAGAAAAAAGTCTCTAATTGCTATTAATGTAAGACCGGAAGGAGCCTTGGTTAATTAAACAAAATCTTGACAACTAAACTTTGCCTTGCTGTAATTGCGGTCAATCTCATCTTTATTCGTAGTCTGTTCTTCCCTCTGTCTCTCTCTTCCTCTCTCGTTTCTTTCTTTCTTGTTCTCTTTATTTCTCTCTTTTTCTGCTGGTCCTTCTGTCTTTTTCTCTCGTTCTTTCTCTTTCTCTAACTGTCTCTGTCTCTGTCTCTGTCTCTCTCTTTCTCTTTCTCTCTCTCTCTCTCTCTCTCTCTCTCTCTCTCTCTCTCTCTCTCTCTTTTTCTCTCTCACTGTTTTCGCCTGCCCGTCTCTCTACTGATCTGACCTCTTCCTCCTTTCTCCTCTTTAGCTCCGCCTTCTTCTCCTTCTCAGTCCATCTCAACTTTTTCTCCTCACCACCTCTTCTCCACTACACCTCCACCTCTTCTCCCCTCTCCACCCGCCACCTTATCTACCTCCCCTCCACCTATCTCTCCAACTCCCACGCCCACACACCCACCTAACTATCTCTCACCCACCCATCTTACCTCCCCATCTCACCCACCCACCTTCCCTCCCCATCTCACCCACCTCACCTTCCTTACCTATCTCCCCTCCAATACTCCCCCTCCCCCTTCCCCCTGTCCCTCCTCTCCCCCTTTATCCTTCCCCTCCCCCCCACACGAAGCTTGTGTACTACCGTGCCTCCGCCACCACAATCAACCACACTGAAATTCCCGCCTGACAAATAATACCTGCTAGACCTAATTCTTGCTGAGATAATTGTGCCCCCTTTCCACGGAATTTGGTGGGCTAACTGCGTGTGGGATGCCTCTTCTTCAGGTAATGGGGATGGGGGAGGGTAAGGTGGGGTCTGGTGGGGTCTGGTTGGGGTCTGGTTGGGGTCTGTTGGGGTTTGGTGGGGTCTGGTTGAGGTTTGGTGGGGTCTGGTGGGATTTGGTGGGGTCTGGTTGGGGTCTGTTGGGGTCTGTTTGGGGTTTAGTTGGGGTCTGGTGGGGTCTGTTGGGGTCTGTTGGGGTCTTTGCTTATTTTGCTTATTTTGAAGCGCACGGGAATCTTTTGCGATAATGTTTGTATATGTGTATTTTGTTCTGGATATGTTTTAACTTGTTTATATTTATGGATGTTTTGTGTGGATGCGTGGTAGTGTGTGGGTATTTTGTGTGTGGTTATGTGGTTCCTTGCATGTGTGTGTACATTTGTGTGGATGTGTTTAGATGGATGTGGATGTGTGCTTATCTAAGTGTGAGTGTATGTGTATGTGTGTGTGTGTGTGTGTGTGTGTGTGTGTGTGTGTGTGTGTGTGTGTGTGTGTGTGTGTGTGTGTGTGTGTGTGTGTGTGTGTGTGTGTGTGTGTGTGTGTGTTTACACATAATAAAGTGTGTGGGAAAATGCAAGTGCAGTTTTTCTCTGAGCATAATAGTATCATTGATAAATACAACACTAATAACAGAGGGCGTTGGGGAAGGAGACACGACAACAATAACTATACCTTCCCCCCTTCCCCCTCCCCCTCCTCCTCCCCCATCCCCTATCCCCCTTAAAAAAAAAAAAAAAAACGAACTCCCTTGCGAGACATCCTGTAAACAAAGCACCTGCAACATACACTATTGCGACTAATAGATTACACATGCAAACATAAATTCGCACAAACAAACAGTCATCCATATGTAAATTCACACGTGGATGCATACATAAATACATTTACTCAGGGAAACGAATTCATTAGGGTGGCACAGTTTATTCTCAGACCCGAGGAAGAGTTTATACTTATCTTGAGGCTCCTTCATCTTATAAAAAAATAAGGAAAAAGAGGGGAAAGAGGGGGAAAATGAAGGTGTGCGGTTTCTGAATTGGAATGTTTTTTTTTATGTCCTCTCTAGTTCTGTGTTTCTCTCTTTCTCTCTCTCTCTCTCTCTCTCTCTCTCTCTCTCTCTCTCTCTCTCTCTCTCTTGTGATACCCATCTGCTTATCTTTACCTCCATTTCCTACTTTCTCCCCAATCCTCCTCTTCCTCCTTCTCCTCTTCTTCTCTTTCCTCCTCTTATTCTTCCTCTCTTTCCTCCTCCTCCTTCTCCTCCCCCTCTTCCTCTCTTTCCACCTCCTCCACTTCCTCTCGTTCCTCCTCCTCCTCCTCCTCCTCCTCCTCCTCTTCCAATTCTTCCACCTCCCCTTATTCATCCCAAGAAGCCCCAGCCAGACATCTTCAGCAGCCAGCCAGCGGGAGCGAAATCCCCGGGCCTAATGCTGAAATCCCAGGTTAGATAATCGCCACAGTGTGATATATTAATCATACCCCCAACATATCCTTTGGGCTAATCCTACATGATATATTCATTATCTTTTACCGAGAGCGAGACACAAGATATGAGGTCGGGAGGGGGGATGGGGTGGGGGAAGAGGGGTTGAGAGCGAGAGAGGGTGGGTTGAATAAAGTGGGAATGGGAGGGGGAAGGGGGGGGGGGGGGCAGACAGAGAATAGGGAGGAGAGGAAGAGAGAGAGAGAGAGAGAGAGAGAGAGAGAGAGAGAGAGAGAGAGAGAGAGAGAGAGAGAGAGAGAGAGAGAGAGAGAGAGAGAGAGAGAGTAAGAAAGATAGAGCAAGAGAGAGACAGACAAACAGAGAGAGAAAGAGAGAGCAAAAAGGATAGAACGAGAAAGAGAGAGAGATAGAGAAAGATAGAAGGAAAGAGAGAAAGGGGGAAGGGGGAGGAGACAGATAGATAGAGAGAGAAGGATTTGACCAAAACATCTATTTCATATTACTCCAACGCCCTTAATTTCCCCGTGTCCGAAAGAGTATACCAGACCAAAATATCCCCCAACATCACTTACTTGTTTCCCTTCATTTATTATTTACATATATAATTAATCTCCAATTTAATCTCACTGTTTGGGGTACAAAATTCTTGGTTGTGTTAATTTGCCATTTTCACTCCAGAATAAACAGGTAATTTCCCAACCCTCTTTTTTATGCAATCACCAGGCCCTCCCTCCTTCGTCCCCTCTCTCTCTCTCTCTCTGTATCTCTCTTTTCTTCTTTCTCTCTCTCTCTCTCTGTCCCTCTTTAACTCTCTCTCTCTCTCTCTCTCTCTCTCTCTCTCTCTCTCTCTCTCTCTCTCTCTCTCTCTCTCTCTTTCTTATCCGCTCTCGCTCTTTATCTCCCCCCTCCCTTTCATGCTCACAATCTCTATTCATTTCTCTCGATCTCTCTGCCTCTCTCTCTCTCTCTCTATCTCTGCCTCTCTCTCCCTCTCTTTCGCTCCTTTCTGAGACCTCACTTCACCCTTACTCTTTCGCCGCCAAATCCCTTTCTGATATTTTTCGTGCCTGTCTTGGCTCTCTTCTTGATTATCTTGCTATTTCTCCCCTCTCCTCGCTCGGTCTTTTATACGTTGTTTGTCTTTGTGTTTTGGACTTTCTCTCGTTCCCCCCTTTCTATGCTTTTTTTCCTTATCGTATCTCCCTTTCTCCTTCCGCTTTTTCGTCCTATTTCATTTCATTCTTTCCCATTGCCTATTTTACTTTCGCTTCTCCACTTTAGAGTCTGGCTCTCTCTCTAACCCTCTTTCTATCTCTCTCTCTTTTTCTTCCTATCACTCTGCACCTACCCCCTCTTTCTCTCTTCTTTCTTATCTCTCTTTTTCTTTATTTCTCTATCTCCCCCTCTCTCTGTGTTTCTCTGTCCGTCCATTTTCTCTCATTGTCTCTTCCTCTTATATTCCTATCCCTCTTTCTATCTATTTCCCTTTCTCTCTTTCTTATCATCTTCTCCTCTCTTCCTCCCCACCCCTCTGCCTCCACTTCCTCTTTCTCCCTCTTTCTATCTCTATATCTATCTCTATCTCTGTCTCCCCCCTCTCTCTCTTTTTCTTCTCTCTCTCTCTCTCTCCTCCTCCTCTCCCTCTTTCTATCTCTATCTCTATCTCTGTCTCCCCCCTCTCTCTCTCCTTCTTCTTTTCTCTCTCTCTCTTCCTCTCTCTCTTCCTCTCCTCTCCCTCACCCGGCCTCGGCTCCCTTTCCCGCAGGCGCTATGTCAATTGCTGGGCCCGGCCTTGCATTCCGGCCATTCCATAAAATCACTTTCGAATTAATTTCACCAAGGCTTTCATACCAGCCTTTAGAGATCCCGCACACATATCACAAACGACTGATATTCCACCGATTGTTTATTTGGGTATTGATAAGCAAATTTTGTCCCTAGTGTGTACTTAAATAAGGGTTAGGTTTGTTCGGCACTCTCCGTCTCTCTCTCTCTCTCTCTCTCTCTCTCAACCCCTGGCGGTTGACAGCGTCCTACTTCCCCTATAGGGACGCCCCTCTTCCCCCCTCCCCCCCTCATCTCCCTTCTGTTTCTCCCTTCCGTCCCCTCCTATCTTCCACTACTTCCCCCTCTCCCCTCTTTCCCCTAGCCCCCCCCCCTTCCCCTCCCCTCCTAAGCCGCTGATATAGTCCCGAGATTTTTTAATTATTTGATTTAGAATTAATCATTTTAGATGGCATTGATGCCGGTGGAGACGGAAGACTTGGTATTGATTTTAGTTGCATCAGTTGCATCAGTCTTCTTTTATGCAATCTTCTGCAACTTTTTTTTTTTGTAATGAAATCCTGGTTTCAGATTCCTTAGAGTTTTTCCTCACCCTCAATCTGGCGCTGAAGGGACTTACAAAAATGGAGCTTGTTATACACAAGTCATTAATAACATTCCTACCGCCAACATTAATTAGATTAGGCAAAAGCTCGTGGCCGTTAATTGAAACATAAATCAAAAACAATTATCAATCATGATAAACCGTGCCAACCACATTTACGTGCACATATGAGTACACACTGAAAATAGATAAATACGATATTACACCCTCTCTTTCTTACATATTCTTTCTGAAACATTTCGAAATCCAAAGTCCAGTATCTCAGCGCAATAACAGATTATCATTAGATCAAAGCGTTTCTGGTGTTTATCAAATATAGATGAAAATTTAATCAAATCATCAAGCCCCGGATTTGAACCTTGACGTTAAAGTAATGAAATATACAACCCGAATGTCGGATCGAAATTATTCCTTTTCCGGCGTAACGACGAGGGTGAACAAGACGGACGGAATACAATCCGCTAAAATTAATCCTCTTCAAAATATCCCTCTCTCCCGCATATGCTGGCGAACCGGACATCGAGCGACACACGCACACATACACACATGCACACATACACACATGCACATACACACACACACACACACACACACACACACACACACCCACACACACTCACCCCCCACCCACCCCACCCCCACCCCCACCCCCACACACACAGTTTCAAAATCCATCCGGTGTGCCCGCGTCGCCGATATTAATCACTGCCAATATTACGCGCAACTACAAATAAGACATAGAGAATATACACAGCGTTAAAATTAATC
>BOPN01002813.1:125000-130000 GCA_017312705.2 Penaeus japonicus | reverse complement strand
GAGGAATGAAGAGAGGGAGGGAGGAAAGGAAAATTTTGATATTTGGTAGATAACTTTACATTGAAGATAAAATTTTGTTCTGATTTTGAAGATTTCAGTGAGTCTTTATCTCCCTTTGCGTTCAGAAAGTTCAGTATAAAGCAGATATAGAATTTGTTCGGATAATCAATCATATGGCAATATCTAACTTCAAGGAATATATCAAAACCTATTATCGTATACATCCATCCATATATATATATATATATATATATATATATATATATATATATATATAGGTAGATAGATAGATAGATAGATATAGATATAGATATATATGCATATACATATATACATACCCACATCTGTACCTACATATAACTTTCTATTCGTCTATCTATCTATCTACACATACACACACACACAAACACACACACTCACACACACAAAATATCCCACAAAACCACATACCCTCTTATATTAATTCCTTAATCTGTACATAGAACTATAAGCATAGTATATGTCGTACGTTAACTGATATAGCCCAACAAAAGAAAGAAAAAAGAAATAAATACATGTAAATTTGGGGTTGACTGAGCCATGTGCGTCTAAAGTGCCACCTTGGGATGTGCTGCAACAGTGCCATGACACACGTGTTTCTATCCTGCACCGAATCAATTGCCCGGAATGAACAGTTTTGGAGGGTATAAGTGATATGATCGTGGTATTTTTAGGTTTGTCAAAGTCATTTCATTCCTGTTATAAACGTGTTTCTGTTACCTCTGGGTAGACCTGTTATATTGTGAATATGAAATACATCGAGTTGGATACTGTACATACCATAGACATTTTTAAATTTTTATATACAAAATGTAAGCCAAAATATATAAATATACAATGCAGAACATGAAATTTATATATATATATATATATATATATGCAAATGGCAGTATGCACATTATTGCTGCCGCTTATAGCCGTTACTTAGAGATAATTATTTCCTGATGAGTGTTATACTAGTCAATAATATAGTATTATTAATATGTAAGTAAATCCATGGGATTCTTATCCTTGTCTATATTGCGATACTAATCGATAATATAGCTTTATTATTAGGTAAAGAAAGTGTAAATTTATAAACCTAACTAATTACATGTTTATTTATATTTAATATTAAGGATTTATTATGTTGTAATAAATAATAATATTAGGGTATTATTGTAATATGATAATATGTGTTTTATATATATATATATATATATATGTATATACATACATATATATATATATATATATATATATATATATATATATATATATATATATATATATATATAAATGTATATGTATATATATATATATATATATATATATATATATATATATACATACATATGTATATATATATATATATATATATATATATATATATATATATATATATATATATATATATATATATTATATATACATATATATATATATATATATATATATATATATACATACACACACATACACATGTATAACAATAAACTCACTTATATATTCTTTTTAGCTTACCTCCACAATTCCTAGCTTGCAGATTGTCAAGCAGAAAGGTTAATATTGAAGCAACTGCACAATACACATGCAATTGCCTCAGGCTAACTCTTTGATAGAGTATCAGTCTGAATTAAACTTGTTAGTATCGTTCTGAACAAATACATTTGCTTTGATGCAAAAATGTGAATGTGAAATAAGACTATTTTTTCCCCTTCCCTTGTTCTGCTTGACACTTTGAAAGCAACTGTCGCGAGAAAAAAAAAAAAGAAAAAAAAAGAAAAAAGAAAAAAAGGGAGAAACAGAACTGCTGCCGGAACAGAAGGCGACTGATTTTGCAAAATCGATCTTTGTTGAATGGGTTTACCTCTTTGCAAGCTATGAAGTTGCGATTAGTATGTGACCCTTCGTATCATTCCCCGTGTAAGCAAAGGGGGAAGAAGCAAAGGGGCAATAAGCCAAGGGGAAATAAGCCAAGGGGAAATAAGCCAAGGGGAAATAAGCGCACAGTCACCGTCTGTTCGAGAAACAATCCCAAATGTGTGAAAAGCTGTTCGTACTCACCGGATGCTGTTGTGGAGGAACACATGGGTCTGACCGCGGCCTCTCTTTCTCTCTCCTTCTCCCTCTCTCTCTCTCTTTCTCTCTCTCTCGCCACGCGCCCACCAACACGGCCCGCCTCGACTGTCCTCCTCCTGCTCGTCTCCGTTTTCTTCGTCTCCTCCTCTCGTCCTCTCCCACCTCCAGCTCTCCTCCTCCTCCTCCTCCTCCTCCTCCTCCGCTGCCTCATCTCCGAACCACTCTCCCTCTCTTCTTTTTCTTCTTCTTCTCTTTCTTAATCCATTTCTCTTGCTCACTCGGTCGCACAAGGTGTTCCTTTCTTCTAGACTTGAGATTTCTCTTGTAAATATTCTCCCTCTCTTTCTCTTCTTCCCCTTCGTCTTTTTTTTCGTCCTCCTCTTCGCTTCCTCTTCTGTATCTTCTTCCCGAGTGTCTGCATTTTTCATGCCTCTTGTTGACAACTCGGACCAAAACACATATCCCGCGCCTTCTGCACTTTTAAGGCATCCCGCCGTCTCAGTTGACTGGCGGGCTTTTGCACTTTTTTGTTGTTGTTGTTGAAAACTTGGATGTTCCTTGCAACCGAAATTACTGTCATCACGCTTCTTGTTCGTCCGTCTGTCCATCACCACCACGGAATGGAGGGAAAGAGTGGACACGAAGCTTAGACGTGTGAAAAAAATAACTGCATTTTTGGATTCTACCAAAAAATCGTATCAAATAAGATATCAAACTTGTGAGAGTCACACCCACGTCCGACTTCGGAGAGTCTTCAAGGACGCTCGGGGAGGCGATGGTAGCTCGCTCTCTCTCTCTCTCTCTCTCTCTCTCTGTCCCCCACTCTCTCTCTCTCTTCAGCTCGCGTCACGGCAGACAGACTGGCGACTCCGCTGGCGTCATCTTGTCTACGGCTGCTTCGACCACATCGCAACACGCCGGAACCTCCCTTTCGCTGCCCTGGAATGCCGTCGAGCCCCTTTTTTCGGGGCGGCAGCGGGATGCCATTCACAAGAGTTATCGGAGCCGTTGTAACAGCGACTCCGGCGCTCGAGTGAAAAGTTGTGACTTACGGTCTTAATCTTAGCAAAAGCCCCCCTTCTCCAGGCGAAACAATGGGCGGCGGGTTTTTTATTATTATTATTTTTTGGGAAGTCAAGGCTCCAGGCACCGTTCCAGGCGTTGAGGGCGGCACGTGGTTGGCGGGGCGCCCTGGAAGTCGGCCAGCGTCGCCTCGTAAATCGTGGCTCGTGATCAAGACCGGGGAGCACATTGACCCAGCCGCCACCCTGCCACAGATGTCCACAATGATCACCGCCACAAATTGATTCCAGGCGATTCTAGGCAATTCCAGAGGAGCTCGCTAATTGGTTTCAGTTCCTAGAAGGGCGCAGAGACGGATGGGGAAGCAGAGGACTTTTTCACACTCCTCGTTCTTTTAAAACTTTAAAACTCAAGCAAAGCTTTCAAGTGTGCGTGCCTTTTTCCACGTAAGCATATTCTAAACCACAAATTCCATGCAGAAAATTTAAATGCTTAGATTTCAAAAATCATTCAGAGAACAGTAAAAAAATGTGATCTCTTTTCTACTGCAGGATCATATCTGGGCGATATAATACCACACGTAGGTTTTGCATACAAAAAAATGTACATGTATATAGTACGACATGTGTAAAGAAACAACGATGGCAGTTTCTTCCAGCTGGCCAACACAGTGGAAAATGCTTACCGTGGACGTTTGAGTTTCAACTGTGTAGCGGCGACTCTCGTGTTACAGTTTTTATCCCTCAGCGAAAAAAAGAGGGAACTGAGAAACTTTTAACCACAGTTTTCTGGCAGTGATAGATTTCCAGAGGTTCGATGCAGTCAGTCTTGTGGGAGGGAGTTTAGGTTGAAAAAAAAAGTAAAAAAGATTAAAAAAAGAAAAAAAAAGCGAGGCAGGACGTCTGAAACGCACCAGAGAACGTGACTCAATGTACGAGGGTGGTCGCTGTCTCGCTGTTTGTTGACGTCGTCGCCGCCACACTGCTTTCGGAGACTCAACGCTCTTGGGCGATCTCGAGGGCCTTCGTCGTCGGAGCAGAGGCCCTGGGAGGCTGAGGCCGCGGCGGAGGAACCTGCGGAGAGGCGGTGTGCACAGACGAGTTTCAGCGGCTCGTGTGACGACTGATGCTGGAGGGGCGCAGGAGGTGGAGGAGGTGGTGGTGGAGGAGGAGGAGGAGGCGGAGCGCAGAGGGGAGCCCAGGTCAGCGTGTTCCCCTTGTGTGCGAGGTCGATGGTCGAAGCCGCCTTTTTATACCGGCAAGCGGCGTGGCCCAGAGGTTGCCATGGAAACTCTCACCATTATTATAATCTCCCCGCCATACACCTCGCCAGTTTACGCTACGTACGGATGCCTGCGTTTGTTTCCATGGAAAGGTGTGTTGCCTCTTTTGCTTTACAGGTTTGTTGTAAGTGACTTTAAGGTCTAGAAACGTCCGAATTATATTTGATCAACCGATGTAAGATTTCGCTAAAACAGTGATGTAATATTGAATTTGGATCCGTAAAGGAATCAATATGCAGGGATACGAACACTGGCTGGACTCGGCTGCGCGGTCTGAGAGTTGTGACCTGCGCATGGAAGGCGACAGATCGAAGCTCCAGTCTCACTCACGCTCACTCACACGCGCTCTCGCTCAAAAGCTCTCTCTCTCTCTCTCTCTCTCTCTCTCTCTCTCTCTCTCTCTCTCTCTCTCTCTCTCTCTCTCTCTCTCTCTCTCTCTCTCTCTCTCTCTTACTCTCTCTCTCTCTTTCTCACTCGCATTCTCTCTCACTCAGCCTATCAACTCATTCTCTTTTCTTACTCTTTTCAGGTAGGGGGCAGAGAAGAGGGGGGGGGGGGGGAGAACTCGACATCTTTTTTGATGTTCCCTCTCTTT
>BOPN01002813.1:97500-100000 GCA_017312705.2 Penaeus japonicus | reverse complement strand
ACATCACGGCAATATGAATATATCATATGATAGTATATAATATTTATCTCTATTCTAATTGCTGTAATACCAATAACGATAGTGATAGAGAAACTGTGAATAATGATGGAAATGACGTTAATGAGAATGATAATAATGATAATAATGGTAATAATGATAATAGTTGTAATGGTAGTAAAGGTAATGTTATTGATAGTTATAAGGAAAACAAGAATGAGAACGATAGCAATGATAACAATAACAATATAACAACAATAACAGTAATGTTAATGATAATGATAAGAATGATGATGATCATAATGTTGATAAAAATATTAATGATTATAATTGTAATGAGATCAACGGCAAAATTATTTACAATCATAATTATGATAATAACAACAAAAATAACAATAATTACAATAATGATGATGCTAATGATACTAATGATAATAATGATGATAATGATAAAAATGACATATTAGTGATAAAATAATAGAAATGATGATAATATTAATAGTAATAGAAATTATACTGGTAATGTTATTCATGATAATGACAATGTTAATGTTTGTGATAGTAATGATACTGATGATTATGATCAGAGTAACAATGATAACAGTAATAGCAATAAATTAATGACAAGGGATAACGACAATGAAATAATAATGATAATATCAATGATAATAGTAATAAAAGAAATAATGGGGATGATAATAAAAATAACAATCGCGTCAAGAATGGTGCCTATTATAATAATCATAATAGGTATAATAATGATAACAATGATGATGATGATGATAATGACGATACTAATGATGATAATGGTAATGATGATAATCATGATAATAAAAAGAATACTGATAGTGATAAAGATTGTGATAATATTTTGTTGTTGCTGTTATTTATTATTGTTACCATTATTATCGTCATTAATGTTATCATCACGATTATTATGATTATACCATGTTATTATATTTCATCCTTTTTCATATAGTTATTATCACTATTTTGATTATCAGTATTGTTTTTATCATCATTATTACTATTATTATGATATCTTACTAGCAATATTGATAATAATGATAATGATAATAATAAAAAATAGTAAGAAAGAAAGGTAAACGTATTGATAATAGTGATGCCCATAATAATAATGATAATCATGAGCATAATAATGAAAATAAGAGAGTAATAACGATAATACTAATAATATTGATGTCGATGATAATTCACAATGATAATGATGATGATTCACAATGATGATTATGATAATTGACAATGATGATAATGATAATCAGAATGGTGATAATGATAATCACAATGATAATAAAGATGATGCTCATATCAATAAAATATATCTTTATCACTGTAGATACTATATAACTGTGGTCATTAATATTATCATCATTATCCCAATAATCATCCTTTTTTTCATCGATATCATTTTCATCATTTTCATTTTCATGCTTATCATTACCGTGAACATTTTGTCGCTTTTTTTATTATAATTGCAATAAATAACTTTAATATTATGACTATTGTAACTATGATGATAATGATGATAATCATCATTATTGTCATTATTATTATTACTACTATATTTATCATCATATTCATTGTTATTACTATTTTCATGGCTATTATGATTATGATTATCGTTATCATCATTATCGTCATTATTGGCATCATTATCATTATCATCTTTATTACTACAATCATTGTTATTATTATCATCATCATCCTTTTTTATTACCATTTTCCTCATTATCATTAATCTTATGATGATCATCATCATTTATATTACCATGATTATTGGTATGATTACTTTCATTGTTGTTATAATTATTTTCATTATTGGTTTTATTAACATTATTATCATCAATATCATGATAATCATATTACTATGATTATCATCAACTTTATTATCAAAGCGTTATTATCTTTATAATTGTTATTGAATGTCATTATCATTGTTATCATTATCAGCATCATAGTTATTACTATTATTACTTTTAATTCATTATAATGATGAAGATATTAATGATAATGATGAACATGAAAAATATGATGGAAATTGTAATAATGATGGAGATGATGATAATAATGGAAATGATAATGGAAATGTGATCTTAGTAAGGATGATGACAGTGATAATAAGAGAACAATACTAATGATAATGATAATTATAAGTTCGATAATAATATATTTAATGATAACGATAAATTGTACAATATTGTTTATTTTTGGTTGTATTGTTTTTGTTCTCAATATCATCCTTTTTGTTTATAAGGATAAGGATAAGTCAGATTTGCGGAGCAGATGCTACGCCGGGCTTGTATGCACTGAGGCGAACCCGCATTTTCTATTTATCTTTTGAGTTGTTTATTTTTCAACTCTTTATGTCTTCTATATTGTCACCCCTCTCCTCTCATTCTCTTCTCTCTCTTTTTACCCCCTTCTCTCTCCTCTAATTCCTCTTTTCTCTCCTCTCACCTTCCCTCTCCCCTCTTTCTCTTCT
>BOPN01002813.1:77500-87500 GCA_017312705.2 Penaeus japonicus | reverse complement strand
CCCGCCTTCCTTCCCTCCCTCCCTCCCTCTTCTCTCCCCTCCCTCTTTCTCGTTCTCTCTTATTCTCTGTCTGTCTGCTTCTCTCTCTCTCTATTTCTTTCTTTCTCTCTCTCCCTCCCACCCTTACTCTTTACTTACGTATGTACGCATAAGATCCACTGGAATGTTGCGCTTAGATGCATATATGTATACAATATATACCAAAACAGACAATGTAAATAAGATGAAATATATTCGACATTCACTGATTACGGAAAACGGGAAATTCCAACCCGATTAAAGATATACATTTTTCATATGACTGCACAGTGAGTTTGAGTTTGATGTTTGTAATTTTCTTTATTTGTAGTGTTTTGTTTCCTCTTCTGGCTTCTTTTAATGCTCACCGGCTTTTTCCTCTTCTATTTTCTCTCGCTTCTTTAATTCTTGTTCTTGTTTTTGTTCTTCTCACCCACATTTACTATCACTATTGTTGTCATCCTCCTCCTCCTCCCCCTCCTCATTATCATTATCTTTATTAATATCAATATTATCATCATCATCACCAAAATCATTATCATCATCATCACTATCCCAACAATAACCATCATCATCAAAATCATTACCATCATCATCATCACCATTACCACCACAATCATTACTGTCATATAATTCGATCTGTAATCATTTCCTTATGAAGAACCTGTAATATATGATATTTTAGGTTTTATAGCTCGTCTATCTTGAACATATCTATCGACAATTAGATAAGAATTGCTAATAAGACTCAGTAATTCCGATTATTATATTTTATTTTTTCCTCTCCTCATCTACCCTCATCTTTCCTCCTCCCCCTCCTCTACTCTCATTCTTCTTTCTTCTCCTTCTCCTTCCTTCCTTTAATACAAACTATTATCATAGTTGTATTTGTGTTATTTTTTGTGTTATCCATCCTTTTTTAGCGTCATTATCGTTGCCTCTTGCACCATTTTTACTATCATCTTCTTAAAGTCATGATATTAAGATTCATCATATATTCAGGTTGCTTAAAGCATTGATAACCTACTGAAATGCGGGTTTCGCTGTCCGTAGACTTGGCACGTGGTAAAAACAGGTATACTTTATGATTTATGCAGTTAGTGTGTGCACTTGGATGCATACAAGTATACATACACACAAAAGCATACCCACACCTAAAACACATACACACACACACACACAAACACACACACAAACACACACACCCCTCACCCTCTTTTCCCAACACAAATACACAATAGCAACAGAGCCGCCGTCATAATGTAACTCTCCCTGTCCAAAGAATCAAAGCATTGAGATGTACAATATCCATTATCATGTGTGTAGGTGGGAAGCGGGTAGGAGGAAGGGTAGGGGGAGGGGGAGGGGGAGGAGGAGGGGGAGGGGGAGAGGGAGGGAGGGAGGGTTAAAGAAGGAGGGGGGGGGGAAGGGGATTTGGAAGGAGAGGAAGGAGGGGGGAATAACGATGGAAGGAAGAGAAATGGAAGAGGATGAGGATGAGAGAGGATTGAGAAAAAGGGGGAGAAAGGAGGAGGAAGGGATGGAGAAGGGAGAAAGTAGAAGGAAGGGATAGGAAGAGAGCGATTGAAAGTGTATAACTGAAGTGGAAGGAGGAAGAGAAAAATATGAGGAATTGGAGGGAAGGAGGAAGAGGAGAAAGGAGATGGAGAAAAGAGTGAGGAATAAGAGGGAGGAAGAAAAATGAGGAAGGAGGGATGTATTCGAAAAAGGGAAGAGTAAGAAGGAAGAGGTCAGGAAAGGGAGAAGGAGGAGGAGTCAGAAAGGGTAGGAGGTGGGGGGAGTAGGGAAGAGGAGTCAGAAGGGGTAGGAGGAGGGGGGAGTAGGAAGGGAGGAAGAATAAGAAAAGGGGGGAGGAAGGGTCAGGAAGAAGGAAGAAGGGGGGGAGGACTCAGAAAAGGGAGAATGTTTTCTGGAAATCCATATTCCATACTTTTCCATTGTACACATAAAGGCACAACAGGTCTAAAAGTAAAGAGTCTCTGTGAGAAAGGTTTTAAGGCCACATGTATATACATATAGTTTTTGTTCATCCTCTCTCTCTCTCGCATTCTCTCTCTTTCTAACTCTCTCTCTCTCTCTCTCTCTCTTTCTCTCTTTCTCTTGCCATATATCCACCTATCTATCCCACCCTCTCTCTCTTTCTAACTCTCTCTCTCTGTCTGTCTCTCTCTCTCTCTCTCTCTCTCTCTCTCTCTCTCTCTCTCTCTCTCTCTCTCTCTCTCTCTCTTTCTCTTGCCATATATCCACCTATCTCTCTCTCTCTCTCTCTCTCTCTCTCTCTCTCTCTCTCTCTCTCTCTCTCTCTCTCTCTCTCTCTCTCTCTCTCTCTCTCCCTCTCTCTCTCTTTCTCTTGCCATATATCCACCTATCTACCCCCTCCCCCCACCCCCTCTTTCTCTCTGTCTCTTTCTCTCTTTTGTTAAAGGGGCTTCCAGTGGTATGTGCCGTATGTCCTGATCTTTACCAAGGTTTCTTACCCGAGGGCATGGCTCAGGTACGTGAGTTTGTATTTGTTTCGTTGTGTGTTTGTTTGATGGTGTCTGTGAGCTTTTTTTTTTGTTGTTGTTGTTGTGGTTCATTGTTTTGTGGATTTTGTTTTGCTTGTTGGAATTGTTTTTTGTTTTATTCGTTGTTTATGCCTCTTGGAAGATTAAGTTTAAAGATATTAAAATAATGGCAAATTTAATTGATTTGGAGATAGCAAATAATTCGATTCCAGATGAAGAAGTTTGAGACCACCAAGAAAATTACATAAATGGCTTCTTGATTTAAAGAATTCTTACCCACCCCCCTCTTCCCTCCCTCCACCCCCCATCCTATCTTCCTTTCTTCCCTCCCTCCCCCACCGCCCCACTCTATCTCCTCTCCCTCCCCCACCATCTTACCCCTTCTTCCCTCCCTCCCTCACCCCCTCTTCTCCCCATCCGATCTTCCTTCCCTCCCTCCACCTCCCCATCCTATCTTCTTTTCCTCCCTCCCCCTTCCCCCCACCCTATCTTCCCTCCCTCCCCCACCTCCCCATCCTATCTTCCTTCCCTCCCCCACCACCCCACTCTATCTCCTCTCCCTCCCCCCCCACCACCCCACTCTATCTCCTCTCCCTCCCCCCACCTCCTTACCCCACTCTATTTCCTCTCCCCCTTCCCCATCTCCCCCCCTATCTCCCCGTCTCTCTTCCCCTGTATCCCCCCGAGGCCATAAAGTGGTGGTGTCCGGGATGAGAGATGCCCCGTTGCACACTGGCACTAGCGTGGCACTGTCTTGTTGTAGCTTTAATCAGACAACGAGAGACTGGGGGAAGGGAGGGGAAGGGGAAGGGGGGGGGGAGAGAAGAAGGGGGAGGAGAGGGAGTAAGGGAGGAAGGGGGGTAGGGGAGGAGGTAGGCAGGAAGGCATACGCGCAGGTAAAAGGAATTTGGATTTCCTTTGTGACTCAAAGAAGGGTGGTGGGGGGAGGGTACGGAGAGGGGAGGGGTGGCTGAGGGCTCGGGTAAGGGGGGGAGGGGGAGGGGAGGAAGTGGGAGGGTTGGATTTTTAACCTTACTATTTTATCCGGAACGGTCCGGTCTTTTACTCGACTGACCTTATTGTGAATGGGATGGGAGCTGTTTCCCCTCGCCCTCTCCTCCCCCCCTCCCCCCCTCTCCCTTTTCCCTTTTCCCTCCCTCCTCCAAAATAGATCTTCCGTTTTTCATTTTTTCTTTTTTTTTCGATTTCTTTTTAATATATAAGTTTATTGTGATTGGGACACTGGGTCTGGAAGGGTGAAAGTCCCTTGCGACGTCTCTCTCCGCCCGCAACCCCCATCTCTGTTTGTCTGTCTGTTTCTCTCTCTCTCTCCCATCCCCCTTCCCGCTCTTTGTCTCACACATCCATACTTTCTCTTGGTAATGTGTAAACCCGGTAGGATTATAGCATGTGCTCCAGCAACAGGAAAATCTTTTCTTTATATTGTCTTATTGATACTTATTTACAAGGAATTAATAGAAAACAAGGGATGCTTCGACGAACTTATGCAAGGCGATCCCAACGCTGGAATGGTTTCTGCTTTTGTCAGAAGCGAACCTTAATTTGGGTGGCTTGCTTTCATCTTGAGGGGAGGTATTTTTACGCGACCTCGTTAAGTCCTGAAGCATCTCAAATGTCTGCGGTATGAGATGTGGGTAATGAGAGATACTATATATAAATATATATATGTATATATATATATATATATATATATATATATATATATATATATATATATATATATATATATATTCATATATATGTTTATATATATATATATATATATATATATATATATATATATATATATATATATATACGTATATATATATATATATATATATATATATATATATATATATATATATATATATATATATATATATATATATATATATATATATATATATATATATATATATATATATATATATATATATATATATATATATAGATGTTTATATATATATATATATATATATATATATATATATATATATATATATATATATATATATATATATATATATGTATATATATATATATATACAGTATATAAATATATATATATATATATATATATATATATATATATATATATATATATATTCATATATATATATATATATATATATATGTTTATATATATATATATATATATATATATATATATATATATAAATATATATATATATATATATATATATATATATATATATATATATATATATATATATATATATATATATATACATACACACACACACACATACACACACACACACACACACACACACACACACACACACACACACACACACACACACACACACACACACATATATATATATATATATATATATATATATATATATATATATATGAATATATATATATATATATATATATATATATATATATATATATATATATATATATATATATATATATATATATATATATATATATATATATGTGTGTGTGTGTCTGCTCTTTCTCTATCTCTCTTTTTTTTCTCTCTCTCTCTCTCTTACTTTCATCTTCATTTCCCCTCTCCCCATCCGCCTCACTATCCCCTCCTCCCTCCTCTTTCGTCCCCCCCTTCCCACCTCCTCCGTTCCTCTCTTCCCCCTCCCCCGTCGCCCCCTCCCTCCTCACCCCACAATCCCCCTCCTCTCTTCCCGGGGCTGTTCCCTTACCGAAAGACATATTTTGTTTCAAGGCCGTTTTCATTAACGGTTGCCATTTTCCCCGCACCAGCTCTTGTTTGGGCGTGTTCAGAAAGCCACAATCCCCGGGGAAATCTATCGATGAAATGTCAATAATAAAATACGTTTCCCTCTGATTATGGTCGAAACTTCTTCTGCGGATCGGGATACAGGAATTATCGGAGACGAATTGCAAAACGGGAGAGCAGCGAGAGTCTGCAAATGAAAGAGGAGGAGCGAGAACAAGAGAGAGGCAAAAAAAAAAAAAAAAAAAAAAAAAAAAAAATTGTTGGTGTTTAGCAATTTCTCATTGGTTTGGGTAAGTAGCACAAAGTCGCTATGTCGCTATGTAATGAGGGTGCCGCTAGGTGTGTCGTGTGACTTATTGTGTATTGGTGGAGGTGGTGAGTGTATTCTGGTTTGCGTTGATTGGTAAGTGTTAGTGTATGTGGCTTTTATACAGTTTTATACAGTTGGGGGATGTATGGGTATGTGTCTGTTATGTGTGTGAGTACATGCTGGTATATTGTGTGTGCGTTTGTGTGTATGTGAATGTGTGTGTTTGTGTGTATGTGTTTGTTTGTTTGTTTGTGTGAGTGTATCTGTGTGTATGTGTTTGTCTGTGTGAGTGTATGTGTGTTTATGTGCGTTTGTGTATGTAAGTGTTTATTGGTGTATAGACGTATATTTACACATATTTCTGTGAAGCAGAGACAGAGAGATAAGGGATAAGAGAGAGAGTTATATATACACACACACACACACACACACACACACATATATATATATATATATATATATATATATATATATATATATATATATATATATATATATATTTATATTTATATGTATATGTATATTTACACATATTTCTGTGAAGCAGAGACAGAGAGATAAGGGATAAGAGAGAGAGTTATATACATATATATATATATATATATATATATATATATATATATATATATATATATATATATATGTATATATATATATATATATATATATATATATATGTATATATATATATATATATATATATATATATATATATATATACATATATACATATATATATATATATATATATATATATATATATATATATATATATATTATATATATATACATATATATATATATATATATATATATATATATATATATATATATATATATATATATATATATATATATATATATATATATATATATATATATATATGTATATATATATATATATATATATATATATATATATATATATATATATATATATATATATATATATATATATGTACATATATATAGGGAGAGAACAAGAGAAACAGAGAGACAGAAAGAGAGAGAGAAAGAGAAGGAGAGAGAGAGAGAGAGAGAGAGAGAGAGAGAGAGAGAGAGAAAGAAGAAAGAAAAATGGGATAAGCATAAAAAAGTCGGTTTAAAAGAAGATAAAAGAAAAGAAAAAAAAAATAGAACACAGTCGAGAAAACAACAACAACAACACCCACCATTTAGAATCAAAAGCAAGAAAGTCCAAAGGGGAAAAAGGAAGGAGGGAGACCCCTCTTCCCCCTCAATCCACCCCACCCCCCCCCCCCCTACACCTCCATCTCAACCCCCCCCCCATCTCAACCCCACCCATCCCCCCCTCCCACACACACCTCCACACCCCACCCCCACCCCATTCCTCCCTCCCCCTACACCTCCATCTCAATCCACCCCCACCCTCCACCCCCCTACACCTCCATCTCAACCCCCCACCCCCACCCCCCATACACCTCCATCTCAACCCCCCACCCCCACCCCCAACCCCCCACCCCAACCCCACCCCCCAATCCAACCCCTTCCCCCACTCCCCCTTCTCCACTCCCCCACTCCCACCCCACCTCACCCCCCCCCCCCACAGCCGTCTACGAGTTGAAATATCTCACCTCCTTCGCGTAATCCCACAGTAATACCGAAAGGCCATGACGTGGTTCCGTGTTCCCCCTTGTGTATGCTTAAAGCGGGTTGGGGACCGTTCCGTGATAGACCCGAAAGGAATTAGTGTATGAAAATATGCGAACCCAATCCGCCGGAAAAGGTGTCTCGGTGGTGAAAGGTCGGAGAAGGGGTGAGAGAGGGGTGGGAGGGGGGGTAGGGGGAGGGGGAAGGGGGTGGGAGGGGGAAAGGGGGTGGGAGGGGGAGTGCGGGAGGTTATATATATATATATATATATATATATATATATATATATATATATATATACATACATATATATGTATATATATATATATATATGTACATATATATATATATATATATATATATATATATATATATATATATATATATGTATATATATATATATATATATATGTATATATATATATATATATATATATATATATATATATATATATATATATATATATACATGTATGTATATATATACATATATATACGTATATACATATATATATATATATATATATATATATATATATATACGTATATACATATATATATATATATATATATATATATGTATATATATATATATATATATATATATATATATATATATATATATATATATATATATATATATATATGTATATATATATACGTATATATATATATATATATATATATATATATATATATATATATATATATATATATATATATATATACATATAGATACATATATATACATATATATACATATATATATATACATATATATACATATATATACATATATATACATATATATATATATATATATATATATATATATATATATATATATATATATATATATATATATATATATATATATATATATATATATATATATATATATATATATATATATATATATATATATATATATATATATATATGTATATATATATATATATATATATATATATATATATATATATATATATATATATATATATATATATATATATATTGAGTAAGAGAGAGAGAGAGAGAGAGAGAGAGAGAGAGAGAGAGAGAGAGAGAGAGAGAGAAGAGAGAGAGAGAGAGAGAGAGAGAGAGAGAGAGAGAGAGAGAGAGTGAGAGAGAGAGATGTATATGCGTATAAATGCACGCATACACACACACACACACACACATAAACACAGTACACATATTAGCTATGCAATTGATATGAAAGTACACAATAGGGAAAGAAAATTGAAAGTAGTAAATAAGAATCGCAGCCTGTGTACGTGTGCGTGTGTCTATATGTAAACGTGTACGTGTATCCTTGCTATTACATAAAGTACATTTTCTATGGACTGATTTCCATGAACATAGACCTAATTTTTACTTTTATTCTTGAATCTATAGTGTTATAACTATACATTCATGCACCTTCACAACAACAACAACAAAACATACGTAAGCAATTGTCACAGAGATTCAATATTTTCGTTCGTTCCCTGAAGTAAAAAAAAAAAAAAAAAAAACAGCAGCTCACGCCTTTGGTAAGTCCGCAGGTGAGAGAACAGGTAACTGCCTAAATAGAGTAGGTATAATTTGATGTTGTTGCACACGCCGCGCCTAGTTAATTACTGGCACTGTGTGGGTGCCTACCCTGCTGATAACAATGACGTGGCTCTCCGCTGGTGCAGGTTGGTGATGACGTAATAGTTTGTTTACATGTTTTGGTTTGATGTGATTTCGTGATGGTTTGGTTTGGGGGTTTCATGTGTTTCGTTGCTATGTTCATTGTATGGGTTGATGTGGTTCTGTGTTGGGTAAATGGTTAGATGTGGTTTCGTGTTTCATTGTGTAATATGATGTGGTCTTATTTTGGTTATATGATGTTATTTGATGCTGTTCTAAGTTAGTTACATGGTCTGATTCGATCTATTTTTTTTTCTACACGTTGTGATTTTATGCGGTTTCATTTCAGATAAGTGGTGTAACCTAAATTAGTTTCATATAGTTAAATGGGAGGATGATATTAGTATGGTTTGGATGGTGGTTCAATTATGCTATATCTAAACGGAGGTAATGGAGGCGATAGAGATATGATGTTGTGTTATGTTTTTATGTAATGAAATATATCTTATTCCAGCGCATTCTCGACCTTCGGTTATGACCTGCTATATTGCACGGTTAATTTTTGTGCAATAGAGTTGCAAAAGAGATAACAAATCTCCGAAGGACATTGACCAAGAGATAACTTCACCCCGTGTTAGACAGTGAAGTTAGGCAATTATAAGATTCCTTAATCATAAGCGATATGAATAGGTCTTCTAATAGCGCGATCATGGCACTAGGAAATTATAGAAGCTAAATATTTGATGATTCATTTAAAGAGATAGTCTCCAGTGATCAAAGTTCGCTTCATCAACAAAAATGCACATCACCATGCAATGAAAGACAACCACAATAACAAGGGAAACGTTTCATCTTGATATAAAACATTACGATTTGTTTGAGTGTGTACATAAAAAAAAGTATTACCAGGATTTCGATATTTTTTTACATTAAGTAGAAAAGATGAAGATAATGAAATAGTCGGCAAGACAAAGGATTCGCCTTTCATACGAAGAATTATGAAACTACAAAAGAGAAAAAGAAAAAAATCACAAAGCAGGAAAATATGTTAACAGACAAAAACACAATAGGATAATAGCAATAAAAAATATGGCATTGGTGTCACTCATGATAATAGAAATAACAACAACGATATCAATATAATACTCATAATACTGACGTAATTATGCTGATGTAACG
>BOPN01002813.1:67500-70000 GCA_017312705.2 Penaeus japonicus | reverse complement strand
TCGCCTCACTTACCTCCCCTTCCCGCCACCGCCGGAGTAAATACTGTGTAAGATCCAGGACTAACATATCTTCCCCTTGGACCGGAACTACCCATGAAAATAAATGAAAAGAGACAACACTTTCCATCCGCCTCTTAGTGAAGCCACGTTGGCCCTCTTAAGCTCCGCCCTCGAACGCAGCCGTATATCAGCCGCCCTCAAGTAACGCCACATGGCCCTTCGTGTTACCTTAAAGGATGTCTTCAGATTCCTTCACGAGGCGTCCCTCAGCTTCTTCGAACCTCGCCCTCTACCTCCTCTTCCTTCCCCTCCCTCCCCTCCCCGTCCCCCAGCCTACCCCGTCCTTCCCCTCCCCCAGCCCACCCCTTCCTCCCCGTCCTCCCCCCCCCCTCCTTCGCCTCGTCGGAGACTCTCCTAACTCACATTAGCCAAGACCTCTCAATATCGCAGAAGAGAAAGTCCCGGAGACTCGGGAATTTAGCGGCGCTCGTAAAGCCCGCGAGATGTGTTCGGCGGCCGTCGCGAGCACCTCCGAGGGCGGCGACCGGAGGCCCGTCGAGCCCAGGGCGTTTGTCAAAGTGTGCCTACTTGCGAGTGCCATTTCTCGGCCGAGGCGTGGAGGCTGTCCCGCGGAGTGCGGCGGCCTCTCCCGACCTGCCTAACTAACGGCGACCTGCTCTCATAACTTACATTATCTTAAAACCTTCAAGATTTTGGAGAGGGCGCCTCGACATCTTCACATAACTCAGGACATAATTCTTTATATGTGTACTGAGCTTAAGGAAGGCCCCGGAGCGGAGGAGGAAGCTAAAAGGATAGATTATGGAATTTAATTGATGTAGAGCGCGAGGTGCTGAGATTTATAGAGTGGAGGGATATTGGGACAGATTATGGGGATCCGTTGACCTGGCCCGGAAAGGCACTGCAGAGACACACACACGCACGCACGTAAGCACATACACGCATATGCCCAAACACACACACACATACGCATACAAACAGATACACACATATGCATAAATACACACACACACACACACACGCATACAAACACACACACCCTTACACACACACACACACAACCCTTCCCTTCGAATCACAACCTTCTCTTATCCCCACACAACCTTCCTTCCCCTTCCCTCCCCCTCTCCTGTTCCCACAACATAACCCCTAAATTTCCCCCCACAACCCTCCCCCCACACACCCTTCTTTCCTCTCCTCTCCTATCCCCACACATCCCTCCCTCCCCCTCCCACCCATACATCCTTCCTTCCCCTTCACTCCCCCCTCCCCCCTCCCCCCTCTCATATCCCGACACAACACCCTTTATCCCCTCCCCCCATGCAAACACCCTTCCTTTCCCTCCCCCCCATGCAAACCCCCTCCACCCCCCCTCCTCCTACAAGCAAAGCCACTAACAAGCAGAATCGACCAATTTGACCTTCAACCTCAAGGTATTCTGATTATCCATCTGTGTTATCCTTCCCAGACCTCATGCTTGTATATCCAATAGATTTACGTCTTTTATAACCCATTTTCCACGACCCATTAATCCATTCGGCCGTAAAGGTGAATTTATATACCCCTTTTATCCAAAATCTTTCCTGCCATAAATAATTTCTCATTTCACTTCTTTGTTTGTTTGTCTTTGTTTATTTTGCATTTTATCTTGGTTTTATATCATTTTTTTCATTCAGTGCAAATCTTTACCTTCCTTAGTTTCCGGTTGATTTGAGTAAAAATTATCCTCATGTAGACTTTCAATAATCTTCTCTACTTCACTTTCTCATCCTGTCCTCACCTCTTCCTTCATTTCCTTTTCGTATCCTGATCTCTTACTTCATCTTTTCCTATCATTATTCCCTCATTTCCAGTTCTCATCATTATGTCTTATCATTTCCACTTCATATGCTCATGTCTAGCTCAGATCCACTTCATGAATTTTATTCTATCTCATTCCCAATTTAATCAATCATGTCTACTTCATTTCCACTTCATATCTACATTATATCATCTATTTTTCCCCTTATTTTCACTTCATTTTCACCTCTACTTTAAATCCACTATATGTCACTTTCCCTTCCTCATTTTCACGTCATACCATCATCACGTCCACATTTCCACCCCTTGTCCTCATATCTCCCTCATCTCCACGGCCTTCCATCTCATCTCCCATTCCAACTCTTCATCGGTTTCCTCCCCATCCTCCTTCAATATCCCCTCCTTTCCCCAACACCTTCTTTAACCCTCGCTTCCCCTCACGTAGGCGGGAAATCCTTCCTCTTCTAAGCTGTTTTATTCCCCTCTCTCCCTTCCTCTCCTCTCCAGCCACTTTCCTCCATTTCCTCCTTGCCTTCCTCTTTCCTCCTCTCCCCCCCTCCTCCCCTCCCCTTTCTCTCTCCCCTTACCCGCGAGTTCGAGTGCCTGAGTGCACTTGACTCTCCGACGCGGCGAGGGGAACTTCTTGGGGGAGCATCTGTGGGTGAGGGGAGATGCATGG
>BOPN01002813.1:45000-52500 GCA_017312705.2 Penaeus japonicus | reverse complement strand
TCCCGTCTCCTCTTCCCACCCCTCTCCTTTTCTCTTTCCCCCCTGCACTTCCTCTCGTCACTTACCCATACTTCTCCGATCCGTAGGCCTTCCTCTCTAATTTTACTTGTTTCTCTCTTTTTTATTATTTTTCTGCTTTTCGCTCTCTCTATTTCTCTCTCACTCGCATACTCATTAATTTTTCTTGTTTCTCTCTCTTTTTTTGATAATTTTTCTGCTTCTCGCTTTCTCTCTCTCTCTCTCTCTCTCTCTCTCTCTCTCTCTCACTCACACACTCTCTAATTTACTTGTTTCTCTCTTTTTTTATTATTATTTTTCTACTTCTCGCTTTCTCTCTCTCTCTCTCACTCACACTCTCTCTCTACTTCTTTCCATTTACCTGTTAGTTATTTTTCCTTGGGTCATCTCCTTATTCCTAATTTTCTTTCTTTTTCTCACTCTTTTGTCCTCCTCGTTTTCTCTTATTCTCAATTTATTTATTTATTTTTTCTTGCCCTTTTTCTCTCATTGTTTTCGCTCCACCTCGCTATTTCTCTCTCAATATCAATTTTCTTCAGCTTTTATTTTTTATTCTCTGTCTTATAAAAAAGAAAGAAGGAGGCAAATATATTCATTTCCCTTTCCATTCCCTCTGTTTCTTCTTCCTATTCTTAAATATCTGTGCACTTCCCTCTTTTTTCTTCATTCATTCTTTAAAAATCTTTGCTTTTAAGTTTGCTTTATTTTCATTGTTCTACCTTTATCTTTAACTATCTTTACCCCTTTCCTTCTCCTTTATTCCTATTTGTTTCTTTAGTTGTCTGTTTAAATCCATTTTTCCCGATTAATCATCTTTACCAAATCAGTTAATGCATCGATTGATCAACTCTATTTACTTAAATGAATACCGAAGAATAGAAATTATGAAATGTATCATATTCCACGAAAAAGATAATTAGAAAAAAAAAAAAATATTATGATAAATACAAGAACCATGAAGTACTTTCAACCAATACTACAACCCTTACAAAGAGAGTGTGTGCTTGTATGTCTGTAATTATATATGTATATATATATTTTTTATATGTATGTAAGGGTTATGTGTGTATGCGAATGTTTGCGTGTGCATCTGTGTAGGTCTAGTACATGTGTGTGTGTATGTGTGAGCGTGTGTGTGTGTGTGTGTGTGTGTATGTGTGTGTGTGTGTGTGTGTGTGTGTGTATGTGTGTGTGTGTGTGTGTGTGTAGGCCTAGTGCATGTGTGTGTATATGTGAACGTATGTGTGAGCCTATGTGTGTATGTGTGCGTGTGTAGATCTATATGCGTGTGCATGTGTTTTGCGATGCCGTGACGAGACACTCTAGGATGTGATTAAATTACTCGCATTCCTAGAACTCTTGTCGTACTCCTTCTTATAAAACTATTTTAGAGCTAAAAAAAAAAAAAATGTTTCGAAAGAGGCCGAGACCTTGGAAATATCTTGGAAGGAAAGACGTTTGGGTTATTTCCTTCTGACGATCTGAGACTCTCGCTTTAGACCCCTCCTCTCCTCCCCCCCCCCTCTTCTCTTTTTTTTCCTTCACATCCCCTCTCGTCCCCTCTCTACTTTTCCTTCCCTCCCCTCTCTTCTTCACCCCTTCCTCTTCCGTCTCCCCTTTACTTTTCTTTGCGTTCTCTCTCTTCTTCCTTTCCCCTCTCTTCCCTTCCGTCTCCCCCTTTTACTCTTCCTTCTTGCGTTCTCTCTTCTTCCTTTCCCTCTCTTCCCCCTTCCGTCTCCCCTTTACTCTTCCTTGCGTTCTCTCTCTTTTTCCTTTCCCCTCTCTTCCCCTTCCGTCTCCCCCTTTACTTTCTCCTTGCGTTCTCTCTCTCCTCTTCCTTTCCCCCTTTCCCTTCCGTCTCCCCTTTACTTTTCTTTGCGTTCTCTCTCCTCTTCCTTTCCCCTCTTCCCTTCTTCCGTCTCCCCCTTTACTCTTCCTTGTTCTCTCTTTTTCCTTTCCCCTCTCTTCCCCTTCCACCCCCTTTACTTCTTCTTGCGTTCTCTCTCCTCTTCCTTTCCCCTCTCCTCCCCTTCCGTCTCCCCTTTACTTTTCCTTGCGTTCTCTCTCTTCTTCCTTTCCCCTCTCTTCCCCTTCCGTCTCCCCTTTACTTTTCTTTGCGTTCTCTCTCTTCTTCCTTTCCCCTCTCTTCCCCTTCCGTCTCCCCTTTACTTTTCCTTGCGTTCTCTCTCCTCTTCCTTTCCCCTCTCTTCCCCTTCCGTCTCCCCTTTACTTTTCCTTGCGTTCTCTCTCTTCTTCCTTTCCCCTCTCTTCCCCTTTCCGTCTCCCTTTACTCTTCCTTGCGTTCTCTCTTCTTCCTTTCCCTCTCCTCCCCTTCCGTCTCCCCTTTTACTCTTCCTTGCGTTCTTCTCTCTTCCTTTCCCCCTCTCTTCCCCTTCCTGCCCCCTTGCCTTTCCTTGCGTTCTCTCTCTCTTCTTCCTTCCCTCTCCTCCCCTCTTCCGTCTCCCTTTACTCTTCCTTCTTGGTGTTCTCTCTCTTCTTTCCTTTCCCTCTCTTCCCCTTCCGTCTCCCCTTTACTGTTCCTTGCGTTCTCTCTCCTCTTCCTTTCCCTCTTCCCTTCCGTCTCCCCTTTACTCTTCCTTGCGTTCTCTCTCTTCTTCTCCTTTCTCTTTCCTTCCGTCTCCTCTTTTACTTTTCTTTGCGTTCTCTCTCTTCTTCCTTTCCCCTCTCTTCCCCTTCCGTCTCCCCTTTACTCTTCCTTGCGTTCTCTCTCTTCTTCCTTTCCCCTCTCTTCCCCTTCCGTCTCCCCTTTACTTTTCTTTGCGTTCTCTCTCCTCTTCCTTTCCCTCTCTTTCCCCTTCCGTCTCCCCTTACTTTCTTTGCGTTCTCTCTCTTCTTCCTTTCCCTCTCTTCCTCTTCCGTCTCCCTTACTTCTTCTCGCATTTCCTCTCCTCTTCCTTTCCCTTCCCCTTCCGTCTCCCTCTTTACTCTTTCCTTGCGTTCTCTCTTCCTTTCCCTCTCTTCCCCTTCCGTCTCCCCCTTACTCTTTCCTTGTGTCTCTCTCTTCTTCCTTTCCCCTCTCTTCCCCTTCCGTCTCCCCTTTACTCTTCCTTGCGTTCTCTCTCTTCTTCCTTTCCCCTCTCTTCCCCTTCCGTCTCCCCTTTACTCTTCCTTGCGTTCTCTCTCTTCTTCCTTTCCCCTCTCTTCCCCTTCCGTCTCCCCTTTACTTTTCTTTGCGTTCTCTCTCTTCTTCCTTTCCCCTCTCTTCCCCTTCCGTCTCCCCTTTACTTTTCCTTGCGTTCTCTCTCCTCTCTTTCCTCTCTTCCCCTTCCATTCCCTTACTCTTCCTTTGCGTTCTCTCTCTTCTTCCTTTCCCCTCTCTTCCCCTTCCGTCTCCCCTTTACTCTTCCTTGCGTTCTCTCTCCTCTTCCTTTCCCCTCTCTTCCCCTTCCGTCTCCCCTTTACTCTTCCTTGCGTTCTCTCTTCTTCCTTTCCCCTCTCTTCCCCTTCCGTCTCCCCTTTACTTTTCCTTGCGTTCTCTCTCTTCTTCCTTTCCCCTCTCCTCCCCTTCCGTCTCCCCTTTACCTTCCCTTGCGTTCTCTCTCTTCTTCCTTTCCCCTCTCTTCCCCTTCCGTCTCCCCTTTACTTTTCCTTGCGTTCTCTCTCTTCTTCCTTTCCCCTCTCTTCCCCTTCCGTCTCCCCTTTACTTTTCCTTCCCTCCCATCTTCTCTTCCTCTCCTCCATTCCATCTTCACCCATTTATCACCCATCTCCTTTTCATTCCCTCTCCTCTTTCGCTCCTTTCTCCTTCGTTATCATTCCCTCTATTTCCCTCCATCCTCCCTCCAAGAATAATAATCAAGAAATTACGTAACTCAAGTAAATCAAGTTTTCAAAATCCAGAAAATCGACCATTAAGTAAAACATAAAAGATCTATCAAGAAAATCAAGAATCAAAGAAAAAAAAATCGGGGCAATCAAGAATCAAGGTAATAAAGGAAAAAGAAAGCAAGATTCAAGAAAAATAAATAAATAAAAATCAAAGATATCAAGAGTCAAGGAAATATAAAATCAAGCATATCAAGAATCAAGGAAAACAGGAAACAAGGAAATCAAAACTCAAGGAAATGAAAAATCGAGGAAATCAAGAAACAAGGAAATCAAGATTCAAAGAAATAAAAAAATCGAGGAAATCAAGGAAATAAATGAACAAGGAAATCAAGATTCAAGGAAAAAAGAAACAAGAATCAAGGGATTCAAGAGTCAAGGAAATAAAAAAAAATCGAAGCAATCAACACTCAAGGGAATAAAAAAATGAAGAGACCCAAGAATCAAGGCAATGGAGAATCAAATCTGTAAGAACTCGAGGATATCAAGTATCAAGCTGATTAAGAATAAAGAAAGAAATCAAGGAAATCAAGATAATTATGAATAAAGAAAAAAAACAAGGAAATTAAAATAATTAAGAATAAAGAAAAAGTCAAGGAAATCAAGATAATTATAAATAGATAAAAAGTCAAGGAAATCAAGATAATCAAGAATAAATAAAAAAATCAAGGAAATCATGAATCAAAGAAATCAAAAGTGAAATAAATAATGAAATCAAGTTGAGAAATCAAATAAAATATCAGGTTTCGACAGACGCTTACTTCTCATTTAGCAAAAGGTTTCTTGACAGTAAACTCCTGTTGGAAGTGACCGCGTGTCAAAAGTCACGCAAGAATATGGGTCACTTCCACAAGGGATGGGAGGGGGAGGGAGGGGGAGACTGGCCTGCACGTCTGACAGTTTCCTTGATCTGAACCCTATTGAACCTTTTATGTAGCTATGACGAACAAAAATTTAAGTAAAGTTGTAAGCAGATCAAGCTCACGGAATGAAGAGTGAATCCCGTGGCTGGAGAATTTGTATTTAGAGTTGTTACAGAGGGAATGACGGGAAAGTGAACCTTGCGAGTACCAATATGTTTTCAATTATCTATAAAGAAAACACATGCACAAAAATACTCTCCCTCTCTCACTCATTCACTCCTCACACAAACACACTCCTCTCTCACACACACACACACACACACACACACACACACACGCACACACACACACACACACACACTCACGCACTCCCATTTGATACAATGCCCACAAGGAGTTGCTTATAGATATGTGAATTCATATAACTGTTCTCCTATAAACGTGTTTGTTGGCGTATGTGATGGTATCTCAACAGGTCCTTTTCCACGCTGATTTCCTGGCCTCATATCGGCTCGTTTGACACCTTGTTTGCTCGCCGTCACAGCATTACAGACTATCTCTTATTAAAGCTTGTATCCTTTTGCAGGTGAGTGATGTTTTTATGCATCTTTTATTATCATTATTATTATTTTTTTGTTCTGTCCTAACTTTTATTTATAATCGTGTGTGTTTTTACTAGATTTGTTTTGATCTGCTCTTCCTAACATGATGGCGGGGCATGTCGGTACTACCCTAATTCTCAACTTTTGTACTTTTTTCTGTAAAATAAAATCAGTTGCTGTTCAGCAGTCACAGGGGGCGTTTCGTTCCTTCTCACTCTCTTGCATTCTGATTTCTTTATAGTTACGGGCCGGCAGTTCCAGCTTGGATATCGGCGAGGTGACAAAGCTAAGTTTTAAGCCATACAGTTTGATAATACAAGTTGTAGATCAGTTAAGAACAATATATACATTCGAATTTGCCATACATGGTTGCCCTGGAATTCATTTTACTTCGCTTGACTCGTGACTCGTTTTCCGTTTCCTTCTACTCTCCTTCTCTTACTTGTCGTTTTTTTTACGTTCTTTCTATTCTTGTTTCCTCTTTTCCCCATTTCTATTCTACTCAATCAGGTTAGATAAAGATAGTTATGACTTCTTTTCGTGTTTTTTTTTTGTGTGTGTATTTCCTTTTTTTTATGTTTAGACTAATTTCCCTACTTTAGCAGGCCTCTTCTTTTTATCCTTGTTTCCTCTTTTCCCCATTATTATTCTACTCAATCAGGTTAGATAAAGATAATTATCACTTCTTTTCGTCGTTTGTTTTTGTATATATCCTGTCTTTTTTATGTTTAGACTAGTTTCCCTACTTTAACAGGCCTTTTCTTAGGAAAACGGAGTATACCCCGCCAAGCCAGCAGCCCAAGCAAGCAAATTCCTCAACTTTAGCTCATCATTAAGGGGGACTTTGGGCCCTACGGATGGATGCCCACTGGTCTTTAGAGGGTGGGATCTTGGCCCTTGAGGTACCCCTTTTGTACGATTGAGCCCCCAGGGACGATGTCTCCATGTTATACTTCCCATTCTAGTCTTACATCTTCCTTATTATTTCGTTAGTCACGTCACAAAGAAAATGAATGAATAACAATCATAAAACTATGTAAAAGGGGGTCATGATTACTATATATGGTGCGAGTAATAGGCCTGTATGCTCTCCAGTTCTTGAGTATGCTCTTTTTCCCTTCCTTGAGTGTGGGACTAATCAGTATGCAGTGAATCTTATTATTTTTATATCAATATATGTCAAGATTTTATTTATTTATTTATTTATTTATTTATTTATTTATTATTATTATTATTGTTATTATTATTATTATTATTATTATTATTATTATTATTTTATTTTTTTTTTTTTTAATCCTTCCTCCTCTCCCACACAAAATTAGACATCATAATTAACAACATCTTATAAATCTTTTCTGTCATAGCTGAAGATAAATAAAATTGAAGACTCTACCATCAGAGAATAAACAAAATTAGTGAGAGAAATTATTGACTTCACGGTTGTTTCCCATACGTGTCTGAAATGTTTGTTTTGTGAGTTCTGTCTGTTAATTGGTTCTGGAAACTGTTATTGTGAGTTAGAAGTTTATATCTAAAACCAACCAAAAGTCTTTTTTTTATGATTGTAGATGAGTAAGTGTGAATGAATGTGTGTATTTGCTTGTTTGTATGTATCCCTTGTATATTCTTGTGTATTGTGGGGTTAGTCTGATTATTACTATTGTTGTTATTAATGTTATCGTTATTTCTTTATGTTATTTTATTATGCTATTGTTATCATTTTCATTGTTGTTGCTGTTGTTATCTATGATCATTGTCATTTCTATTGCTATAATTATTGTTACTGTCATTATCATTGTTATCGTCATTATTATTATCATTAACAGTATTATTTTATCATTATTATCATCATTATAATCATTACTATCATCGTCATTATTTTCCTTATTGATATCATCATCATTATCATTATTATTTTTACTATTATTGTTATCATTATCATTTTTATTGTCTTTTTGTTATTGTTATTATCATAATAATCATTACTACAAGCGAAATCATTATCATTATCACTATTTTCAATATTCTCAACACCATCATCCTTATCATATCCTTATCGTTATCAACATTATAACCTTTATCATTATTATCATCATCATCAGTCTGTTGCAAGCGAGAGAGAGAGAGAGAGAGAGAGAGAGAGAGAGAGAGAGAGAGAGAGAGAGAGAGAG
>BOPN01002813.1:32500-37500 GCA_017312705.2 Penaeus japonicus | reverse complement strand
TCCCCCCCTTCCCCCTTCCTCACTTCCCCCCTTCCCCACTTCACCCCCCTGTGAGCTCTTGCTGCCTGAGGGGGTCCTCGCTACGCCCTTACCTCGGCCACTAAGTCTCCTCAACCAATATAATTAACTACCATTTACCGTTTACCTCAAGCCTCGGCTTCTCTCTACATTCTGGCGGCTCCTTCTTGCTATGTGACGAAGTGTTGTTGCTAATTGTATTTCGATTCTATTGACTATATAAGCTTGTTTTTTTTAAGAGTTTTTGCTTTTAGGCTAAGGGTCATTTCTAGTATTTCTAATCAATTTGCATGGAAGCAATGAGATGATGCCATTGCATGAGTCCAGACTGAATGATTCGCAAAAAAAGAATTGCGTATAACAGGAAGGAGAAGGAATGTATGGTACGAGAAAGATGGAGAGGGAGAAGAAGATGGAAATGGTTATGGAAAGATAAAGAAAGAGGGAAAGGGGGAGGGAGAAGGGGAAGGGAAGAGGAAGGGAAGGGGAAGATGAAGGAGAAGGGAAACGGAAAGGGAAAAGGGAAGGAGAAGGGGAGAGACAGCAAGAGAGCAAGAAAGCAAGAAAGCAAGAGAGATAGATAGACAGACAGACAGGCAGGCAGACAGACAGGCAGGCAGACAGACAGACAGGCAGACAGGCAGGCAGGCAGACAGACAGACAGACAGATAGTGAGAGAGAGCGATCGAGAGCAAGTGAGAGAGAAATGGAAAAAAATAAAGATAGAGTGATAGACAGACAAACAAACAAAGAGAAACATTGATATACATAGAGAGAGGAGTGGAGAGGCACAGAGACATATAAAAAAACAAAACAAAAACAGACCAAAGCATCAATAAAACAAACACACTTAACCCAAAAGCAACCCTAAATCTAGGCGTCGCAGAACAAGTGAAAAAATAAAGTTTATCAGAGACGCCTCGACGCGACATATATACATATACACATATCTGAGCGTTGTCACAAGTGATAAGGATAAAGGAAGGGAGAGAAAAAGGGGGAGGGGGGAGGGGAGAGAGGGGAAGGGGGGTTCTAGCACGCCCCCTAGCAACACATCGAACCCCTCCCCCTACTACTTCAGCCCTTCTTTCCTTTGGATTTGTACAAGGAAGAGAAAGTTAGGGAAGAAGGTGGGTAGGAGAGGGGGGAGGGAGGGGTAAGAAAGGTGGGGAGGGGGGGGGGGGGGGGGTGGTAGGTGGGGGAAGGGTTATTGCTCGGTTCCTAATGAGTCAATGCTATTAACCTCTTATCATGTGTGTGCGTGCATGACTTTTTTTTTATATATGTGAGTGTAAAAGTCGGTACGTGATGTGTGTGTGTATGTGTGATTATGTGTGTGTGTGTGTGTGTGTGTGTGTGTGTGTGTGTGTGTGTGTGTGTGTGTGTGTGTGTGTGTGTGTGTGTGTGTGTGTGTGTGTGTGTGTGTGTGTGTGTGTGTGTGTGTGTGTGTGTGTGTGTGTGTGTGTGTGTGGATGTGGCCTAGTGCTTGATTATAAGGACTAGTTTTGTTTCAGTGTGGGTTGGAGGCGAGGGGCGGGTATAGAGTTTCAATAAGTATTCTCTTACTCTCTCTATCTCTCACTCATGCTTGTATATGTTTAATATTGTTCGTCGAATAATAAACAGGCATATCTTGCAGAAAGAGAGAGAAAGAGAAAAAGAAAAGAGAGAGAGAGAGAAAGATAAAAGAGAGAGAGAGAGAGAGAGAGAGAGAGAAAAGAGAGAGAGAGAGAGAGAGAGAGAGAGAGAGAGAGAGAGAGAGAGAGAGAGAGAGAGAGAGAGAGAGAGAGAGAGAGAGAGAGAGAGAAAAGAATACATCGTTATTAAAAAAGACAAATGACATTGCAGATTCATCATTATACACTTTCAATTGATAAATTTGTTTTTTCTACGCGCCCGTAAAACTATATTGTGAGCTTATGTCCTGTGCAACTTCAGTATATATTTACCCCGAAATATCCATGGCCCGATGAAAAAATATTATTATGCATGATAGGGTACAGGGTATGTATGCTTCAAAGATGGGCCCGCTTGGATCTCCTAAAATTGGAATATGTGCTTCGAATTTATGAAATAGTATTAGCCTCTGTTTATCACGGAATTTTGTGTCTCTCATTTTTTTTTTCGAAAGGGAATATGTTGGAATGGATTGTGATAGGGGAATAGTGAGGGTGGTGATAGTGATGGTGGTAGTTGTAACTTTTGTTTGTGTAAGGACTATAATGATTGTGATTTTGAGGGTGATGGCAGTAATACTATTAAGACTTCTGAGGACTATGATCAAAGTTATGATGACAGTAATGATACTGATATTGGTAATGAAGACTTTGGTGATGATGATAATGCTGGTGATGGTGATGAAGATGGTGATGATAATCATGGTGATGATGATGATGCTAGCAACGGTGGTAAGGATGACAATTGTGCTATTAACATACATGATAATTATCATTAATGCTTATATAGTGTATATCTAAAAAAAAGAAGAAAATTCAGGATGAAGAGCTCACTCGGATCACGTTTGAAGACCATCCAGAAGGGCCACCAGCGCATGTACCACGCTAGTTTTATTTCTATTTTCCTTCGATAAGTATTATACTTGACACTGACACTGCTTGTAGGAAGGAATACAAAGAATAACTATGTTTTCGCTCCTGGTCGACCAAGAAACTCTGGACGATCGAAGGGTCCACCGCCATCCTATTTCTTGAAGGATTGGACAACTAAGAAGCACATGGAAGGAGTCGCTCAGCCACTTAAGACGTCTAAAGCCCCGGTTCCACCACCCGAACACACATAACTGACGCGGCCCTCTCTAGTCGTTTCAGTGGACGTTACTGGGTGAGACTGGGAGAAATCTGGAACTTCAGGCCTCAATAGCACCTTGGAAGACCCGAGAAAGACCAGGAGCTGTGGGAAAAGTAAACAAAAGCCCGAGAGACACCATCATCTCGATCCCAGCGTCTCCTTCGCCCGCAGAGATCCGTCGCGGATGAAGCTTAGAGATGCTGCTTCTTTAGTTGCCGAGAGGGTTCTGTTGCACGATCTCTGGGGTTCGAGACTCAATCAGAGTTACGGGTGAATTCCTGATGCCACAAATGGCAAATTAGAAAAATGAATTATTTCAGGGGATACTTTATTAGAGAGATAAAATATATGGGAATCCATGACATTATGAAAAAATGGTAGAAAAAATATGAGTCGCTTTGTCTCTCAAGTACTTGATTATATGAAATAGAAAAGAGGTTATCGATAGGGAAGGTGCATATCTCTCTCTCTCTCTCTCTCTATCTATCTATCTCTAAATAGATAAATAGATAAATTTATATATATATATATATATATATATATATATATATATATATATATATATATATATATATATATATGTGTGTGTGTGTGTGTGTGTGTGTGTGTGTGTGTGTGTGTGTGTGTGTGTGTGTGTGTGTGTGTGTGTGTGTGTGTGTGTGTGTGTGTGTGTGTGTGTGTGTCTATAATATATGAATGTTATAATAAATAATAATGGAATCTTAAGATATCATTCGATCTTACGCTATATATATACTTATATTTTCTGTTAAGATGCTAGACGTTGGCCTAGTTCAAAACTATCTTGTTCACCTACTATATTAGGACAAGATAAGTTGCAAGCTCCGTATATTGCCACTAAGGTGTTGCACAACAATGGTAGGCTGGTGGGAAAAAAATATGAAAAGTGTAATTTTTTTCTAAATAGGAAATGATTAGGAAATTGAGCAACGGATAGTTGACAGACATAGATCATAATGACGGACAGATCATGATGACAATTAGGGCAATAACAATGATGATGATTATGATAAGCATGATAATGTCATTGATAATAACGATAATGATAATTATGATAAGAATGATAATATCATTGATAATAACGATGATGATAATAATAACAGCAATGCCAATACTGATGGTATAAAAATAATTGATAATGATATTAATTATGATAACAATAAGGATGATAAATACAATAATAATGATTATGAAGGTACTATAAAAAATCATCATAATAATGATATTGATAATGATAATACAGATAAAAGTGATAATCATTTCAACAATGATGACAATAATGATGATAATATGAGAAGTGATGGAAAAAATGATACTGATAATTAACGATAATGGTGATAAGGATGAGAGTAAGATTAACATTAGCAATAGTAGTAATAGTAATCATACCAATGATAATGATAGTGATGATAATGATAATAGTTATTATGAAGATAATGATAATGATAATGACATCAGTAATGATAATGATAATTATAGTAAAAAATAATAGTAATGATCATGACAGTGATAACAACAACAACAATGATAATAATGACTATGATAATATTGATGATGATGATAATGATAATAGTGATAACAATGATAATGATAATAACAACAAACATAACAATATGATAATAATAACAATAGAATAATAATGATAGTAGTATAATGACCATGATATTGATGAAAATTATGGTGATGATAATGATGAAATAATTATGTTGATTAGGATGATGATAAGATGATGAAAGTAATAACAATAATCATTACTTATTGATGATAAAATTATAATGATTATCAATATCACTGTTATCATTATCATCATCATGATAACTATATCATTGTAATTATGATGATGATAATGTTAATAACAATGATTGTCATAAAAATGATTGTAATGATGATAATGAGATGGATGATACTGATAATAATATCAATAATAATCATAATAATAATAACCATGATAACACAGGAGATAATTATGATAATTACAATAATGGTAATGACAACAATAATGCAAGTATTAATGAAAATTATTACAATGGCATTGATATAGAAAAAAAATCATTACAACAACCAAATGACCAATAACAATGAAAATGAAAATAAGAATAAGAATATTAAGAATAATAACACCGGTGATAATGATAATGACATAAGCCATTCTA
>BOPN01002813.1:15000-22500 GCA_017312705.2 Penaeus japonicus | reverse complement strand
CTTCTCTGCTCCTTCATTCCTCTTTCCCCTTCTTCTTGTTTTCTCTCTTACTCGTTCCTCCTTCCCCGCTTCTTCTTCCTTCTCTTCCTTGTTTCCCCGTTCTCTCCTTCACCCTTGTTTTCTTTATTTTACTTCTATCTTCTTTCTCTTTCTCTATTCTTCCTCTCTTACAAGCGCTGATATTGTCGTTAATGATAATCTTGATAATTGTCTTATAATCTTTTAATCTTATTCGCTATCAATTTTCCTTCCCTCTTCTTTCCTTCCATACTTCTCCCCTTCTCTTCATCATTAGTATTCAATAAAAACCTCAGTAACCTCGATTATCAATTTTCCGTTTTTCGAAATACTAAGTTCGAAATTTATAATTAGCATATCACTTATCTATTCAACAAAAATCGCATTTAGTTCTTTAGCTTTGAATATTTTGAATTTGATTTAAAAATTGTCTGTCCCATTTTCCCTTTTCTTCCAAGATATTTTGAATCCGATTTATAATTCTCATAGTTTGTGAATCATTCCATTTTTTCTACCAAACGTTTTCAAGATTTTTCTTGTTTGAAAATTTTAATTTAAAATTTCTCGATTTTTTTTTTTTTTTTTTTTTTTTTTTTTTTTTTTTTTTTTTTTTTTTTTTTGCTTTTGATTATTTTTTTCTGTTCCATTTTTTTTTCTTTTATTCGTGATTTATTTTTTTTCATTTCTCGTGTTCTCTTTCTTTTCCATTCTCCTAACACCAATCAAAACGTCGCAGTGATTATCCCTAAGGGTCGATTGAATACCAATTTCGAATAGTTCTTGATGATCAGTGAATCTTTCTAATCCTGATTATGTAAACATTGATTTTCATTTCTTGCTGACTGACGAATCCTTTATCTTTAATCTTTCAGCTATTTATGTTATTTCTTTGGGCCTATGATTTACTCTCTCTCTCTCTCTCTCTCTCTCTCTCTCTCTCTCTCTCTCTCTCTCTCTCTCTCTCTCCCTCCCTCTTTCCTTCTCTCCCTCCCTCTCCCTCTCTCTCTCACTGCCTCTTTCTTTTCCTCTCCTTCCTTCTTTCTCACACTCTTTCTCTCTCTCCCTCTCTCTCCTTCTCTCCCTCCCTCTTCCTCTCACTCTCTCTCTCTCCCTCTCTCTCCCTCTCACTCTCTCTCTCCTTCTCTCTCTCACTTTGATCTTCGTCCTTTGAAAACCTCTCTTTGTTCTTGTGGAATATTTCCTTCTCCGGTGTTTTCTCTCTCCTCTCTTTTCCCTCTTTCCCTTTTTTGTGCTTTCCTTTCTTTTCTTGCTGGTTCTCGCTCTCTCTCTTTTATCTTTTGATTTGTCTTCTACTTGTTTTCTCTTTTGTTTTTGTTTTTTATTACTATTTATCTTATTTTTACTTTGTGGTCTGCATTGATTTTTTTTTATTGTTAAGAAGTCAGTTCCGCTGTGATTTTTATTCCTTCGTTTTGTTTTATCTCTTTTTTCCGTTTTAAGCAATTCTTTTTCACTCCTTCCTTCTCCCATCTCCACATTTTCTTCTCCGACCCTCTCTTTCTCCTTATCTCATTTCTTTCTTCCTCCTTCTCCTTCTCTACCCCTTTTCATCTACATTTCCTTTCTTCTCCTTTTCCTTTTTTATCATCTACTCTGCTTTATCACTCTTTTATTCTCCTTCCCCGTTTTTTATTTCTCCATTATTTCTTCTCTCATCCTTTTTGTTCTTTGTACACCCATTCACTTCTTCATCCTCTTCTTTTTCCATCCTTCTTCTTCTCCATACTTTTCTATCTTCATTCTTCTCCTTATCTTTTCTTTCTTCCTTCTTCTACTCCTCCTCCCCATTCCCTCCTTCTCTTCTTGCTTCTCTTTTTCTTCCTCCTCCTCCTCTTCCTCAATTTCCCCGTCTCTTCTCTCTCCTTCCCCCTTCTTTTTCTTCCTCCTTCCTTATTTATTTTTATCCCACATTCCCCTTTCCATTTTTCTTTTTCCCCCCTCTTTTTTTCTTCTTTTTCCTGTTCCTCTTTTCTTCATCTTTTTCTTCTCCATCGTCTTTCTCCTACTCTTACCTTCTTCTCCCACATTCCCCTTTCTCTTCTTCCTTTTGGCGCCTCCTCGTTCTTTCTTCTTCTTCTTCCCCCCTTCTCCTTTTTTTCTCTCCTTTTATTTTTCTTCTCCCTTCTTCTTCATCTTCTATTTCTTCCTCCCTCTTACATACGTTAATCTTATTCATCTTCTTCACATGCTCCCTTCCTTCTTCTAAATCCTCCTCCTTCCTCGTTACATTAAATTCCTTTGCCTGATTTTCGTCATTTTTATCTATCTTCCTTTAATTTCTTCTCCTACTTCTAAAGACCTCATATGATGGAGAGTAGGACTTCATAGCCTCATGAGCAATAGGAAGGGATTTTATGATTTCATGAGGAGAAAAGGACCTCATGGCTTCATGAAGAGGAAAAGGGGACCTCTTAACCTCATGGAAAGGAAGAAAAAAGGACCTCATGCCCTTATGATATGGAAAAATTAACTCCAGAACCTCATGAGAAGGATAAACAGAGCCTTGCAACCTCATAACCTCATGGAAAGGAGAAATGGACCTCATAACTTCATGAAAAGGAGAAGGGAACCTATCAACCTCATGAGAAGGACAAAAAAGGACCGCATACCCTTATGATATGGAAAAATGAACTCCAGAACCTCATGATAAGGAAAAAACAGAGCCTTACAACCTCATAACCTCATGGAAAGGAATAAAAAGGACCTCATGCCCTTATGATATGGAAAAATGAACTCCAGAACCTCATGAGAAGGATAAACAGAGCCTTGCAACCTCATAACCTCATGGAGAAATGGACCTCATAACTTCATGAAAAGGAGAAGGGAACCTATCAACCTCATGAGAAGGACAAAAAAGGACCGCATACCCTTATGATATGGAAAAATGAACTCCAGAACCTCATGATAAGGAAAAAACAGAGCCTTACAACCTCATAACCTCATGGAAAGGAGAAATGGACCTCATAACTTCATGAAAAAGAGAAAAGTACCTCCCTTCTCCTCTTATCCTCCTCCCCTTTACCCTCACCCCCTCCTCCTCCTCTAGCCCCTCCTCTCTACCTTTCTCCCTTCTCTAACCCTACCCCCCCATCCCCTATCCCCTCCCCCCTTCCCAATGTCCACCATCCACGATCTATCTTTCCTTTTCTTATTATCCTTTCAAATTTTTTTTTTTTTTTTTTCACCTGGGCTCTCGAAAAAAACACTTCATCTGCATTTTACGTTCTCTGGGCTCAGATAACTTCCGGCCCGAGGCAGTATTTCAAATTATAAGAATATTAGTTTCAAAACCTCTCCCATAAGCTACCGAGAACCGATGGCACTTTAAGGTCTTGGTTTCTTGATCTGGTTCTCCAATTTGCGGGTTCTGATATTCTTTTTTTTTTTTTCTTTTTTTTTTTGGAATTACTTATTCTCATCACTCCTTCTCTCCCCCCTCCCCCACACACCCCACCTTCTCTATCGGCCTCCTTCGATCTGTTAGCGTTTTGTGTGTGAAATGTTTAATTTTTTGAGAGAAAAAAAATCTTTGTTTCTCTCCTTCTTTCTTTCTCTCTGGCTAGTACACTGTTCTGTAAATAAACGTAATCAAATCAAATCAAATATCTCCCTCTCCTATCTCTCTCTCTTTCTTTTTTTTCTCTCTCTCTTCTTTTCTCTCTCTTTCTTTCTTACAATTCCTATTACCATTAAAATCATTATCCTCATCATTATTTTCAAAAATATCTGACTTGTTATACTTTTTTTCTCATTATTTTGTTCCTATCATTTCATACTATTTATTGTCATTCATCATCATAATCATATTCACTATATATCATCGCTTTATCAATTTATGATAAGTAAAACGCGATTTGAAATCTAAAAAGAATAAATGATTTCAAAATGCCTACTTTTCCCTTTCCCCTAAATTGATTCAAAATTCCATTTCGTAATTGTTTTTGCCCCCGTTTCGTTAATATCATAAATCGCTCAGCTTGGTCCACATCCCGTGTTTTATTATAAATTCTTTTAATTTTTATTCATTATATATATATGTTCAATTTTTTTTTTTGATGTAGGGGGCCACGGGTGGAGAGGTGGAGGGGTGGAGGGTGAGGATGGGGGTTTAGGGGTTAACAACACTCGCAATTATCCGATTCCATTTCTGTTATGAGTGTCCTTTACATATGTAGTTTGCCGAGTATCCATTTCATTTCAGTGTCCCCTTCCTTCCCTTACGCTAGGCATTCAACTCCAATCTGAGCGCATATCCTATTTTAAACCTGTAGCACGGCCTCTCCTTGTTCCCTTTACCCCTTATCCTCTTCCTCTTCCTCTCTTCCTCTTCTATTTTGCCCTTCTCCTTTTGTTTTCCTTCTCTTCTTCTTCTTATTATTATTATTATCTTCTTGTTTTCTTCTTCTCTCCATCTTCTTCCGTTCTTTTTTCTTCTTCCTTTTCTCTTGCTTCTTTGCTTCCCTTCTTTTCTTTTCCTCTTCCCCTTTTTCTTCTCCCTCTCGGCTTCTCCGCTCTCAATTGTTTTCCCTCCTTTTTTCTCTCTCGCTCATCCCCTCTCCTCTTCTTCTCTTTACTTCCTCATTTCCTTCTCCTTCTTTCTCTTCTGCTATTTCTCTTATTCCCCCCACATCTCTTCCCTTTTTCTTGCCTCCTCCTCTCCCCGTCTCTCCTTACAATCCTTCCTTTTCCTCTTTCATGTCTCTCCTCTTTCTTACTCGCCTCTTCCTCTTCCCTATCTCTTCTTCCTCCTCTCTTCCTATCCCCGTCTACCCTGATTCTCTCCTCCTCCTCTTATTCTTTCACCCTTCCCCATTCCTCTTCACTTCCCCTACCCCTCCTCCTTCTTCTCCTCTTCCCCTCCTTTCCCCCAGTTATCTCCTCCCACTCTTCCTCCTCTCTCCCATACCTCCCCTCTTCCATACCTCCCCTCTCCCCCCACCTCCCCTCTCCCCCACACCTCCCCTCTCCCCCACCCCCCCTTCCTCCTCCTCTTTCCCCCTTCACCCATTCCTCCAATCCCCCAGCTTTCACCTCTTCCCCATATCCCTTCCCGCACGTTACCCATCACCCCGCTTTGTACCCCTCCTCTATCAGTGAACGAGGGGAACAGGAGGAACGGGATGGGGGTGGGGGTTGGGTGGGTGGAAGAGCCTGTGGACCGCTCGTTCAGCACAGATGTTAGTGACGCCGTTGAACGCTGGTCTGAAGGAACGGAACGAGGGATTTGAGGCATGGAGCGAAGGGCGGATGTGAGGGGGATGGAACGCGGATTGGGACGGACAGGGACGTAAATACTGATGGTTGCGGAGGCGTGAATTGAAGGTGAATTTTGGTGTTTTATGAATATTTGGAATAGTTGTCTCTTACCTTCTCTCTCTCTCACTCTCTCTTTCTTTCTTTCTCTCTCTCTTTCACTTACTCCCTCCCTACCCCTCTCTTTCTTTCTTTCTCTCTCTCTTTCACTTACTCCCTCCCTCCATCTCTCTCTTTCTCTCTCTCTCTCTCTCTCCCTCCCCCCCTCTCTCTTTCTCTCTCACTCTCTCACTCCCTCTCTCTCTCTCTCTCTCTTTCTCTTCCTCCCCCCCCTCTCTCTCACTCCCTCCCTCTCTCTCTCTTTCTCTCTCTCTCTCTCTCTCTCTCTCTCCCTCACTCTCTCCCTCCTTCTCTCTTACTCTCTCCCCCTCCCCCTCTCTCTGGCATGTTTATCCTTAGTGATTTTAATCTGATTAATTGCTATTACTGTAGTGTCTTTGCATAATACTTAGAACACATGTTCATTCTTATATTCACTTATTTACGGTTTTGTAAATAAAACAAGACCAAAAAATATATATCTACATACATATAAAGAACGATAAACATACATACACACGGGTAAGATAGAAAAACAAACAAAAAAACACATAAATACTCAGATACATGCAAACAAAATACTGAACAACGGTGCAATTGATGCTTGACGTCTGAAATATAATGAAGAACTAAATATTCATCATAAGAATGTTCTTTACAACCGTTTCTCCAGTTTCACCACACTCAATAACCTTCATTTAAGCTTTAGTCTAATCACAGTGTTGTCTATTATACGATCACTTCCTTTTCTATCCATGTTTTAAAGAGACTTAAATCTTTGTCAAAAAAGTACACGATGAGTTAGCTAGAAGTGAAGAAGTCTTTGTTATCCTGGAATTGGTTTAGGGTTTAAGGAGTTAAATTTAATCGTTTCGAATTGATTTTCCTTTTGAAATGAAGGTCTCTTATTAGATATATCAGAATCGTCGACGCTGATGTCGGGTTGTCATCAGCCTCATTTTTTTATTTTTATTTTTTTTTGTACAAGATAATGGTGATGGTCAATATGATCTCCGATTATTAGGTTGATAATGGTGATGGTTATTACGATTTTTGATTATTATGTAAAATAAAGAAAAGCTCCAATACTGACCAGATTTATTCTAATGTTTTTTTTTTTCATGCTTCATCTAAAAATCGTGAGAACATGCCATGAATATTCGCTCACTGTTGATACGTCATTAATATCAACTGACATTTGACATTTATGAAGTCCGTATATCAACAAGCTGCTTTAATTTCTTTGGTCATGGATGGTTCGATCCTCCGACAATTAATACATCACCTCGAGGACTGCAGCCCGACCATCCCACATCACTTCTTTATCGGTGAAGCTTAGTGGAAGGATATTGCAATACGCGGAAGAAGGTATTCCAAGTCCTTTTATTAGGTGATCTTCGGTTCCATCTCATTCGCCCTAGTTCCTTCCAGTTACATTCGGTTCCCTTTTAATTCCCTTATAGTTCCCTTTGGTTTCTTTCAGTTTCCTCCGGTTCTCTCCACTTCCCTCTGATTTTTCCTTATTTTCCCTCCGGTTCACTTCCAGTCTCTTCTGGTTCCATCCAGTGCTCTCTCTCGTGCTTCCCGGTTCCCGCTCTCTTTCCTTTTCAGTTCCCTCAGGTTCCTTCTGGTTCCCACCGGACTCCATTTCCTCAACTTGTCTGTTGAAACGGGGTGGGTGGGGGGGGGGGGGGGGGTTGAGGCTCTATGATTAAGAACAGGAAGCATAGAGTTTAACACTAAACGCGAAGCTCCATTGTTCCAAAGGTCTCACTCAGATGGGTAGAGTCATGCTGATATGAATGCTATTGGGTTTTACTCTAGATATGACAGTAGGAAGATTCTACGTGTGGATTTTTTTCTTCTTTTCTTCTTCTTTTGATGTACTAGAAGTTGGAGTTCGTGGATTTTTTTCTCTTTGAAGTGGGACTCGTGCAATTATTCTTGATATATTCCCCTGGTTGCTCGGCCTCTGTCTCCTTTTGGCGAAGGTATAATGAAACGCAAATAAGGACTCTGGTTTTAGTCTTTAGATCATTAAATCGTTTTATAGTGATTATAATTTTGTTAGATTTAACGGACTAAAAGCTACATGATTATCTGCTGATA
>BOPN01002812.1:182162-184662 GCA_017312705.2 Penaeus japonicus | reverse complement strand
AATGTACGAAAGGAAATGAAACAAGCAAAAATGATTTTCTAGAAAAGAAATGTGTCGATCTTCTGAGAGCTTTTGAAAACAACAATACAAAACAAGGCTATGATATTGTCAAAGAACTAACTAAAATGAAATCGATAAGAATTTCCGTTGTTGAAAATTCCCAAGGGAACATTGTAACTGATGCTGTGAAAATACAAGAAAGGTGGACTGAATACTTTAAAGATTTATATAATTACCCTATTTCAGCCAATGAAAACACCCTCGTGAACATAAATAAAAGAGGAACAGGAAATAATATTGATGAAGAGGAACCAGATATCTTGAGAAGTGAAATAGAAGCTGCGATAAAGAGTTTAAAAAATGGAAAATCTGCAGGAACCAGAGGAGCTAATCATGATGGGAGGAGAAGCAACTGTCGAAATATTGCAGATGTGCATCATTGTATGGAGACGTGATAAATAGCCAACTCAATCACTAAAGCACTAATTATACCACTTCCGAAAAAAATGTGATTCTAAAAATTCAACAACAGAACAATTTGCGTAATTAGCCACCCAAGTAAAGTCTTCCTAAAGGTCATTAAACATACTATCCGAAGAACAAGCCGGATTCATAATTGATCGCAGTACAGGAACCACCAAATGGAACTACATCACAAGTTTGTAGAATTCAAGAAAGCAGAATGTGGTGGAGGGCTCTTTGGCTTATAATGAAGAAATCGAAGTACTTTATGACAACAGCAATGCAGTATTAGCCAATAACGATACAAAAAAAAAATGTTTCCAAACTACAGAGGGAGTTCAACAAGGCTATATAGTATCACCTTGTCTGTTTAACCTGCTTTTAGAACAAATCATGACTGAAGCACTGGATGGTTTCGAAAGCAAGGTGAAAGTTATAGGAAAATTTCGAACCCTAAGGTTTGCAGATGATACTGATCTGATAGCTGACTGGAGGGAAGGACTTGCTGATCTAACAGAAAGAGTGGATGAAACCGCAAGAAAGTTTGAAATGGAGATTAATGGCGAGGAAAGCAAGATACTAATAACCTCGAGCAACAACGTTTCAAATGGTGCTGATGTCAGAATTGATAAGGAAAAATAGAGGGAGTGAAATCATTCCACTATTTTGGATCAAATTGGAACAGAAATGTTACATCTGATACTGAATTAAAGAAGGGACAAGCCATTACGACCAGCAAAACTATGGCAGTCCAAAGGAATAAATATTGCAACCAAAGAGAAGCTAATTAGCTTATTAATTATGCCCATTGACATGTACAGCTGCGAGTCGTGATGACATTAAGGACTGGACTGGGAGGAGCGTGGTATTTTGTGTCAGAGCCTGAAGATCGAGAAGCAGGGAAGAAGGCGGCGCTCATATCGAAAGTGCCTCAACGGCGGGAGCTACGGGAATTATAGGACACACACACACACACACACACACACACACACACACACACACACATATATATATATATATATATATATATATATATATGTATATATATTCACCCTATACTCCCTTGATTCCATCTTATTCCTATATTTCCCATCTAATTTATCTTATATGTACCCGACTTTAAGAGTATTAGAGTTTAGGGATATCAGAATATTAAGGACCGGAATCCGGGGACGCGGTCAAGGGAGCCCGAGGCGAAAAGAATTAAATGATGTGGATAATGATAATTTGAGTGCAACTCTACGTTCTGGTCCGCCTCTTTTCAAATAGTACAGTATCGCTGTAAACTACAGGCAGATGCAGGCTAATACACACACACACAACACACACAGACACACACACACACACACACTTACACACACACACACACACACACACACACACACACACATTCACACACACACACTTACACACACACATACACACACACACTTACATACATACACTTACATACACACACAAACAAACAAACAAACGGTCTCCCAAAACGTGAATAAATGAACGTGCTTTTATCCGATTCAGTATTCTATGGTTTCTTAAGATTAAGTAAGACTTTTTTTTTTTTTTTGTCTACATATACCTAAACAAATATACATTGATGAATTATAATTCAGATTGCGGATGTACACAAATGCGCTTTATTTTGTTGTCTGATCTTTGTATCGTATGCATCCTTAATGTGAATGCTTTTCCCTGTTTTTGTTTTTCTAAAGTTATTGTCTTTATTACTATTACCGGTCTGATAATACTCATCATTAATAATATTATAGTCTGTTTAGCCAAGTCTGATAGTTGGGTAGACTTAGAGCTCGAGTGACATTAGAGGAGGCAAAGTAGCCATGGGCGCAAGCGGAGTGGGGAGTCGGTTTGGTCATCGGAAAAGCCTGGCAGATCGTCGTCGCTGGCTCTCCGCTGGCCCTCAGAAGGTGGCGACATGGCACCTAGATGGCGTTAGGGATATGACTAGTGTTAATGTCAACAATAATGAGAATGATGGGGATGATAATAATATAATACTGATGGTAAAGATAATGACAAT
>BOPN01002812.1:154662-162162 GCA_017312705.2 Penaeus japonicus | reverse complement strand
AGGTTTCGGAAGTATCCAGATTATCCCACAAAATAGGTTGTACTTGACGAGTGTAATCGTTGCTGACTGATCACAGGGAACAGCTTAGGAAGGACAGCCTTTTGCCCCCACGAAATCTCGCCATTTGTGTCTTGTCATGGCGTCGAAGAATATGTAGGTGCTTTTCTTTGGTTATGTAGTTGTCGGCCTTCCAGCAAACATTAATTCTTATTTTACTAAGTTTGATTCGAATTTGATTGTGGAGATGGACGCACTGCCGGGCACAAGGACAACAAGGGACCACTTAGAAAACCCTCAAGGGCTCCGAGAGATATCACCGAAGACTACATTCCGATGACGCGGTCGATATTTTACTTCCTCTTAGCGAATCTTCACTTGTTTGTCTCCGCGGTTTGCCGAGGCCACCGATCAGTGTCACGTGATCCAAACACCACGACACCAAATCTTCGTCACAGAAAGAGCGCCGTTAAAAGGTGGTTTAATTGGAGGTTTCGAATTTCTGACGTGTAGGGCCGGGCCGTGTGAGAGATGAGTGTTCACCAAGAACAGCCTAATGCACTGTAAGTTCGTTTTGATTTCGACTTTACTCTTTACCGGCCGGGGGCCCTGTAGATCATGAGTGAGTACCCACTCGTCCTTTCTTGCAATGTCAACCAAAAAATAATTTCCCGCCCTTGGCACTGACGAAACGAAATCACCGTGCAACATGGCACCACGGGGTCGCGCACACCACTCTAGTTCTTAAAAAAAGAAAGAAAAAAAAACTATCAAAGCTGTGAGGAAAAAAATCACACTAGTCATCACTGAAGAAATGTGTCATCTCGCGATAACCTGCGCACTCCACTAGAACTTAGACTTTTTTCACACAGAGAATAGGGTTAAATGCTGTACGTCGAAGGCTCCTCCTTGGACAATATGATTGAGAAAACATTTCAAAAAGCGTCCGGGCCGATTCCTGAGGCGGCATTTCATCTGGCGGTGACCCCTTTCGAAAAGACGATAGGAAAAGAAAATGGAATCAGAAAAGGGCGAAAGGGGCATTGTTCCCCTGCCCGGCCATCCTTTTCGAACGATCTTCCCCTTTCTCAACTAACTTATGAGTTTCAATATGTTGAAAGACGGAGCGAATAGCTGTGCATTCAAAAGTTATACTGTTTTTGAAAGGGTATACATCACCCACCTGCCTGATGATGTAACTCGAAAAAAAATCTATTTTTTTTATTGATACGTCTTGTATTCGTTGAGTAGACATGTCATGAAAGCGGACGTATGATGTTACGAGTCATGATACGAGAGCGTGTCGAGGTGATAAACAAAATCATCCTCAAGTATTGGATGACCCTGTTTTTTGCTTTCTTTTATTTTATTTTCTTTTACTGCTTAAAAGTCTAACCTCTCGAGCCTTCTTCGGGATTCCATTATTTTGAAATATTAAGACGCGTTAAGATCTCATTATGGTTTACCCGCGAATTCACTTTCCATTTATAGGGCTTCATATTTGTTATATGTATTTCGTTTATAGTAATTATTTATAGTTTGTATAAATTCATATAGGCTGAGAAGTAGTACTCATTTTTATTTCGGTCTATTTATATGTATATATGTATATATATATATATATATATATATATATATATATATATATATATATATATATATATATATATATATGTGTGTGTGTGTGTGTGTGCATCAATCCACTGCAGGACGTAGGCCTCTCTCAATCTTTTCCAGTCATTCCGGTCTTGTGTCCTCTGATTCCAGTTTACTCCTGCGAATTTTGCTATTTCATCCCGCCATCTAGTCATTGGTCTTGCCCTGGGTCTTTTTGTGTCGTGTATTACCCATTCTGTTGTTTTCTTTGTCCACCTGTTGTCCTGTCTCCGATATATGTGTCCAGCCCACTGCCACTTTTTCTTTTTGATGGTCTTGAGTATATCCTCTACTTTTGTTTGCTGCCTGATCCATGTGGCCCTTTTCTTGTCTCTTAAGCTAACTCCTAGCATAAGCCTTTCCATTCCTCTTTGGGCGCTTACTAATTTCCTCTCGAGTGCCTTGGTCGTAGTCCATGTCTCTGATCCATATGTCATGACGGGGAGGACGCATTGGTCAAAAATCTTTCTCTTTAGACATAGTGGCAGACTACTTCGTAATATATTACTATGTTTACCGAAGGCACTCCAACCTAGCCTGATTCGCCCGTGGTACGGGCTGTGATGATTTTTGTGAACAGTTTATAGATAACTGAGAGGAGGCTTATAGGTCGGTAATTCTTTAAGTCTTTTGTGTCTCCCTTTTTGTGTATTAAAATTATTATTGCGTTTTTCCAGGCCTTCGGAATTTTACCGACGTCTAGACATCTGTTATAAAGACTGGCCAGCTTTACTGCCGCAATCTCTCCTGCGTCTTGAATAAGATCTACACTGATGCCGTCTTCTCCTGGTGTTTTTCCTCTTTTCATGCTTTTTAGTGCCCTATTTACTTCATCTACCGTGATGTTTGGAACATCTCCAATTGTTGTGTTTGTCTCCGTATGTGGTTGGTCGTTTGAGTGGTATAGATTGCGATAGAAGTCTTCTATTACTTTGATAATTTCATTTTTATTGTATGTCGCCTCTCCGTTGGGTTTCTTTACTGCATACATTTGGTTTTCCCTATTCCGAGCCTCCTCTTTGTTGCCTTAAGGCTGGTGCCGGCAAGCAGAGCTTCGTTTATTTTTCGTATGTTAAATTTGCGTACATCCTCTTTCTTCTTCTTGTTTATCGTCTTAGTCAGCTCTGTTGATTCTATCTTGTCTCTGATTGATGTTATTTTCATTTCCCTACGCTGTTTCATAAGTTCTTTCGTCTCTACCGAAAGCTTACTGAACCTTTCTTTTTCGTCTTTACCCCCTATTTCAAGTGCAGCTTCCGTTAATATCTCACTGAATTGGTCGTTCATTTGGTCTATGTCAAGATCTTCTTCGAGAGCTGAGTATTTGTTTCGGATGTTGATACTGAATTCCGTCGCCCTAATCTTGATGTTGGTTAGATTAGCGAGAGGCTTTTGTATGAGCTTGTTTCGTTCCCTTCTTAGCTGTAACTTAACTCTACTCCTGACCAGTCTATGGTCGCTACCGACATTTACTTTATTGATAACGGTTACGTCTTGTACGATGTCACGCCTATTGGTGATTATGAAGTCAATTTCGTTTTTAATGCCGGATGGTGATTTCCATGTCCATTTCCTCCCGGGTCTCTTTTCGAAGAATGTATTCATAATTTTAAGAGATCGAGCTTCGGCGAATTCTATCAATCTTTGCCCTCTCTCATTTCTGGTGCCTATTCCATGTTTCCCAACCGATATTTCTCCATCTTCCCTTATTCCTATCTTGGCAATATATATATGTATATATATATATATATATATATATATATATATATATATATGTGTGTGTGTGTGTGTGTGTGTGTGTGTGTGTGTGTGTGTGTGTGTGTATGTATATGAAGCATTTATATACTAATGTACGATACATACTATCAGTAAACATTAATTCTGTTCCTAAAAAGAAAATATTTTCCATCCAGTCGCACGAAGGAAATGAGAAAAACTGCCAGAAAATCATACGTTCACCTCGACTTGAAAATTAAAAAGATACAAAACAGATTTCACAATTATATTTTTTCTCTCTTTTTGAGGTGAGTGAGATCTCCTGCTATATTTATTCTCTATTTTTTTTTCCTCCTCGCCCGACAAGAGGAAACAAATTTCATATCATTCTTGTTTGCACAATTATCTACTTAGTCGAATAATGGAAAAAAGAGATGAAGCACATGTATATAATTCTCTTTTTTGACAGTCCAAACAAGAGAATTTCAACATAATGTTTCATGCGAAAGGATAACAAAAAGTTGGTAAACGGATACACATTTTTCTAAACTTTTCTAGCTTTTTGGCAAATGTTCTTTGCAGTCATGTGACGTAAATGAGAGGGGGGGGTAAGGAAGGGATTTGAAAAGTGAAATGTAAGAGAAATTGCGTTGCAAATCACGTGTTTATATTTCAGTAAGTTTGAGCACCGAACACAGAGAAAGGGAGACGGACAGAGACGGGAGGACACGAGAGAGAGAAGAGATGACAATGAGAAAATGGGGAAACAGGTTGAGAGAACAGAAACCGCGTGTGTGTGTGTGTGTGTGTGTGTGTGTGTGTGTGTGTGTGTGTGTGTGTGTGTTTGCATACAGTTGTGATATGTCTGTGTGTTTGCTAGCAAGAGTGAGCACATATGTTATCGTGTATATCTATGTTCCTAAGTGTATAATGGTCTACGTAGAGGTGAGTGTATTAGTGAAAGTGTGTCTGAGCGTTTGACTCTCCCTTAATCAGTGCAGCCCTCCTGTCCGTTTCCCCCAATCAACCACCCCGATTAATGTCCCTTTCCGCCACATGCTCCCTTCCGCCGCGTCTCGCAGCCACTCGGAAGAAGAATCCCCAAAACCCCCTTCCCTTCGAACCCAAAACCATCCCAACCATCCTACCAAGAAAGAAGAAGATATTAGTAGGAAGATCCGGAAGAAGAAAAAGAAGAAGAGGAAGAAGAGGATTAGGAGGAGGAGGACCAGAAGGACGAGAGGAACCTGAAGGATATTGACGCTCTCCTGTTGTGAGGGAAACCACGACCAGATACAGCGTGAGGAGGTCGTCCGGACTCTTGATTGTTCATTACGCGGCTTCATTTCTCCCGTAACTGGTTCTCGATGGTTAATAGGCGTGTCATTAAGGGCAGAGCTGGGGTTTAGTCTCCGGGATTGATTTGCTCTTTAAGTAGGAATTGGAGGAGGGATGGAGCGCCGCGCCGTTCTTTGTGATGTGTTTTTTGCGTTCTCTTTTTCTGTCATCATTATTTTTATGATGATGGTAGTTAAGGGTGGTGGTGATTGTGATGATGATGATCGTGATGATAAACATATTTATGATTATGATGATGATTACTATTGTGATGGTGATAACACCTACAGTGATATTGATGATATCACAGTAATAATGATAATAATAATTATAAAAATAATAGTAATAATGATGATGAAAATAATAATAATGATAATGATGATAAAAATAATATTAATATTATCAATAATAATAACATGGCAATAATAATAATGATAATAATAATGATAACAATAATAATAATGATAAATAAAATGATGATAACAATACTAATGATAATAGTGATTATGATACAATGACAAAATGTATAACAATAACTAAGAAAATAATATTGATAGACCAACACCAAATGAAAATCATTACCCTTTTAGATACGCGAAAAAGAGAAATAGGTCACGAAGAATTCACTGACCAGGTAAAAGAAATAAAACATAGAACCAGAAGTTGAGAAAAAAAACTACAAGCACAACTTTCAGAATACACACACAATAATAATGAAAAAAAACAAACTTTCAAAACACACACAACTTTCAAAATACACACAACTTTCAGAACACACGCTCTAACAAACACACAAACACACACTGGGTAAAAACGGAAGCAATCCATTCAACAACTGCACCAGGTCGATGAAGAAAAAAAAGTGAAGTATGTATCCTTAAAAGTTGCTAAGAGAAAGACGATAAAACTTTTATCAAGTTTTTGAGATAGTAGGAGAGAGTGAATGATCTTCTTATCTATATTTCACATAAGCGAGATAAATAAAGACGCTCCTAACATAACATTAGCAATAACAATAATCTTCCAGGATTTGAGGAACCAATGTCAAAGGGATTAGGGTGTTAGTATTGTGTGCGGTCTAACACGGTATGAATTCTACCCTGACCTCACCTCACCTGACCTCACCTCACCTCTCGTGCCGTCTACCTACGCTCTATCACGCACGCTCTACCGAACCTGACCTAACCTAACCTAATCTAATCTAACCCTAACCTAAACTGTTAGGTAACCCTGGTAGACCGAGCACCGAGATCAGATTGTTCGCGTTCAGTAAGTAGAAGAGGTCTTAAGGTCTTGAACACCTCCCATTTGGGATGAATTAGAACGAAAAATAACCGGGGGAAAATCATATGATAAGATATAAAGAGCGGGTATCAGCACCTGTACCTCTTGTATTAAGATTCTCTATATGCCACTCTCTATCCTTGTATCATAAAAGGCATCCACTACATCATGAGAAGAAAGTGATTATTTTCCACATTCAGTTTAGAAATCTACAGACGGCTCTATTGAAGGATACAGAAATAATTAGATGGCATAAAAGTACGAGAAAATAACTGCCGCCATATTGGATTATTATTGTAAGCATGAATAAGGAAACAGTTATAAAAATTGGCCTTTCCTCTGAAATGAGAAAGAATATCAAAATAAATAAAACAAATCAACAAAAGAATAAGAAAGAAAAAAAAAAAACATTGTCATCATTGGTAATTGCTAAAGACAACTATCAGGGTAGCATAACATTTGAATAACAAATAGGCTCGTAGGCCGAACGCTCTCTCGAAAACAAAATAAGTCTCATGATGCGTCTGTATTTTTTCAGCCAAGGGAAATGAACATCGAAAAGATATTACGAGGTGCTGTTGGATTTTTGTCTCTGACTCACTCTCTCTCTCTCTTTCTCTTTCTTTCTCTAACTTTCTCTCTGTGTGTTTATCTTTATGTCTATGACTCACTCTCTCTTTCTCCTTCTCTTTCTTTCCCTTTCTCTCTGTGTGTTTATCTCTCTGTCTATGACTCACTCTCTCTCTCTTTCTTTCTCTACCTTTCTCTCCGTGTGTTTATCTCTCTGTCTATGACTCACTCTCTCTCTCTCTTTCTCTACCTTTCTCTCTGTGTGTTTATCTCTCTGTCTCTGACTCCCTTTCTCTTTTTCTTTCTCTCCCTTTCTCTATGTGTTTCTCTCTGTCCCTGACTCACTCTCTCTCTCTCTCTTTCTCTTTCTTTCTCTCTCTTTCTCTTTGTGTTTATCTCTCTGTCTCTGACTCACTCTCTCTTTCTCTCTCTTTCTCTCCCTTTCTCTCTGTGTGTTTCTCTCTCTGTCCCTGACTCACTCTCTCTTTTTCTTTCTCTTTCTTTCTCTCCCTTTCTCTCTGTGTGTTTATCTCTCTGTCTCTGACTCACTCTCTCTTTCTCTTTCTTTCTCTCCCGTTCTATCTGTGTGTTTCTCTCTGTCTCTGACTCTCTTTCTCTCTCTCTCTCTCTCTCTCTCTCTCTCTCTCTCTCTCTCTCTCTCTCTCTCTCTCTCTCTCTCCTCCCCCCCCTCTCCCTCTCTCTCTCTCTCTCTCTCTCTCTCTCTCTCTCTCTCTCTCTCTCTCTCTCTCTCTCTCTCTCTCTCTCTCTCTCTCTCTCTCTCTCTCTCTCTCTCTCTCTCTCTCTCTCTCTCTCTCTCTCCTCTCTTTCTCTCTCTCTCTCTCTCTCTCTCTCTCTCTCTCTCTCTCTCTCTCTCTCTCTCTCTCTCTCTCTCTCTCTCTCTCTCTCTCTCTCTCTCACTCCCCCCCCCTCTCTCTGACT
>BOPN01002812.1:144662-152162 GCA_017312705.2 Penaeus japonicus | reverse complement strand
AAAGCTATTTTATCAATGTTTATGTGATTGTTCGTGCTTATAAACATAATTTACGGACCATTTGGGTGACTATAGTATTCCAAGGGTTGTATGTTTAACTGCTGTATGATGTATGTTTGGAAGTGTGGACAAAGTATAACTAACCAACACAGAACTGAAACAGTAATTCACCACTGCAACATATATGTCTCTTAAAACTTTTACTGTTGCATTTCGAATGTTGATATTAGCCCCCAGGAAACACGTAATGTAATTTTATTCATTCGATATCATGTTCCAAGAAATCTGAATCGTATTGTCGTTGTTATTGTTGTATTTGCTGTTGCTTCTGTTGTCGTTCTTAATGTGATTGCTATTGTTGCAGATGTTGCATTGTGTTTGTTGCTGTTCATAGATCATTATTGTCATCGTTATTACTGTTACGTTATTTTTTTTTACCATGCTTCTTTATTCATTCACATTTTGTGGTTTAGTCTGAAATACAATGAAGCAATTAACCTCAACAAAAAATCCCTAATGAACGTTATCGCGTCTGAAAATAAATGAATAAATGAAAACAAAAAATCATATCCATTTATATTCCAATTAAAACATCACTTTCAGAAACGGAAATTAAATGACTTCCTATCTCAATTATTCACCGAAATATAAGGGAACATATTTCCTCTTCGGGAAGGTCACTAACAACAATGCAACAATATGAACAAAAGGAAAATACGAGCATGTTATTGCTATGATTTTTAACTTCAGTGTTTATCTTTGTTGTTATCATTATTACTGCTATTGTTGTTGTTCTTCTTCTTGTTATCGTTGTTGTGATGATCATTTTCCTCATCATTGAAAATGTTTGTCATTTTCATTATTGCTAATATCATTATCGTCATTATTATTATCATTATCATTACTGCTATTCTTGTTATCATTGCAAATATCATTATTATTATTATCATTATATAGTTGTTAATGTCATTCTTATTACCATGTCATTATCATTACTATTATCATCGTTATAATGATTATCATGATAATTATCATTATTGTTATTAGCATCATTTATTTTTATCACTATCATTACCATTATCATTAACAACTATGCTTTTGATCATCATTAGTATGACTATCATCAGTATTTAGTTATCATCATCATCATCGTCATCATTACGACTACCAACCCCATTGTCCTTATCATTACATCTTCAAACAGGGTCATCATACATGGACAGCCAGAAGAACAGATATCGAAATATTCAGGAAACTGATTGGACCAAATCACTCTTCTACAGAATGGCGGAACACTAACCTTTATTCAAAGATATGGGACAAGAGGTGTCAATCGTTGTTTTAAAAATTCGTTGGTCAAAGACTTAGAATACCGGTTTTAGGGATATATTTTGCGTATTTTATTATTTTCTGATGTTCATATTTAGATGTTTTTAGTTACTATTATTCTTGTGGTGGATATTACTCGTGTGTCTTGAATAAATCTGTTGAATCGTCAATAGTATTTGTATTTTGTTTTGTATTTGCATACTATCGATTGAGCTTCTTTTAGATTGTAGATTTCTTTAAACTTTTACAGATATATGGAAAGGCTTAATATTTCACCCATTGAAAACGTGTCTTAAGCATTAACAAACAGGATTTCTTTCAAGGAGTAGGGAAGGATTACCCGAATATGCATGTCAAAATGTTCAAAGTGACTAACTCATGTTTGCTTCTTTATGTTTAGAACAAATGGTCGTAGCTGTGCGGTTGGTACACGTGCTCCTTAATAAATAGCGTTTTATTTACAAAGTTGATATTCGTCTCCAGGAAACAAGTGATACAAAATCTATTTCTTTTACTTTGCCGTATTCCATTATTGGAGATGGCAGGTACACAAATATGATTTAACAATACTGAATCTGCAAGTTGAGGACTATACAATAGAAGGCTAATATCAACACAAGTAGTATTAGTACTAGTAACAATAGTACAATTATATAAGAAAGTTAATAAAATCATCATTAATTACTATCATTATGGCGATGAAAGCAAGATTAAATTTAACCTCCTAGTTTATACCAATAGCACCGTTAGTACCGTTGTTAATTTTGGTAATAGTTAATGGAGATGCTTTTAGTGTTACTCTTAACAATGTTAGGAAAGAGAAAGAAAAACGAGGATAAGAGAGATGGATTGTGTATCATTTTATTACGTTATCTTTCGTATTTTATTACATAATAACTAAGTAATAAAATGACATGTTACAGGATCTTGTATCATACATTGTTTATGTATACCTGTAAATGTATTCTTATACGAAGGGCAAAACAACATGTCATAGATAGAGGCAGAGAACAAGCGAAAGCAAGGAAGTGAGAGGGAGAGAGGGAGAGGGGGAGGGGGGGGGGGGGGTCAGGGAGGGAGAAAAATAATAGCAAGCTTTTCATCACACATGAAAGCAGAGCTGAACCAAAGCCGAGTCGGGACACTGGTTGAAGAGAAGCTTTGTTGCATGGCTTCGCAACATCGTACTTTAAGGCAGACGGTAAGTGAAGTGGCGAGATCACTGGAAATCCCCAGTCAACAAGCAGTTAAAAGTGGTTTAGATTGGAACGGAATGACAAGGGAACAAAACGTTCATTATCATTATCATTGTAGTAATACCAATAGCCGTTGTAGTAGGTAGTAGTAGTTGGTGCTTTTTGTAGTAGAAATAGCAGTAGCACAGTAGCCATGCCCCGTATATATCCGCAACCAATCACAATCAAGGGCGAGTGAATGCGAAGGACCTGATTGGGTAGAAGGGAAGAAGTGGTGATGAGGAGGCGGGGCTAATTTCGCCTGACCTTGTGTCGCTGACCACGGTAGGATAATTATCATTACTACTGTTAGTAATAGTAGCATCAATGGTGGTGGTAAAAATCTTACCATTGTCATGATCGTTATTGTTGTTATCAATATTATTGAAGTCATCATCATCATTGTCAGCATTATTATCATCATTTTCATCATCATCATCATTAGTTATTATCAGTGAGGCAAACACTGAAAAAATGAAATATGCATCCAAACCGATGAAAACAAATTAATCAAACAAGTATTTTGACTAAGGATAAGTCGACGTAATAGCTTCAGCGTAATGGTAAACCCGCAGTCCCAGTGATAATAGCATTGATGAAATAATAAGAAAAATAAGTATTCAGAAATGAGGATAACAATACTAATGATAATGATGATAAAGATTATATGGTGATAATAATAATGGGAATGATAACGGTAATGATGGTAATAATGATGTTGATAAATATAATGCTAATGGTTATCACAGTAATGATGATGATAATAATATTAGTAATATTAATGATAGTAGTAGTTATACTAATATTGATAATAATAGTAATAACAATAATAACAGTAACAAGAATAAAAGTAACAACAATAAAGAGGATAATAATTATGATTTAATATCCTTCACAATGATAAACAAAACCATTACTCTCAATGGACTAATGATATTGTTAAAGAATTTCAAGGTTACTTTGCCTAAATCACCTAAGCATCTGATCACAAAATGATTGCCATTACCAAATTGATTGTGTGTTTATGAATTTATGTGTGTTATGTCTGCATATATGTGTTTGTATGTATATATGTGTATATATATATATATTTATTTTTTTATTTATTTATTTATATTTATATATGTATATATATGTGTGTATGTGTGTATGTACATATATGTATGTCTGTACAGACACATATTATACACTCGTTTTAGGTCCAATTAAAATTCGAAAACTACGGCATTCCCTTTCCTTTCTCTTTTCCTTTTTAAAACAATTCAATTTTCTCTATGAGAGAAGACTCATTCTCTCCGCGCGGTCCTCGCTAAGGTTCTCGTAATGCAACTTTACTCGAACTCAATCACTGCTGACGTTTCATTGCAAGGGACGCCATATAAAACTGTAACTTTTCTATTTCAAATGTAATTTAATAGTCGGTGAGTCATTATCATTCAAGCGATAAATGTTTAGTAGTGCGTTTGCTATTGTCATTCAGATTATTTTGGGAATAAACGGAAACGAAATTACGACGTACGGGGAAAAAAAAACTTTTACTTCTAGTAGTCGACTGAGGAACCATAGCTGTCGAAATGGATTTTAGAGACACACACACACACACACACACACACACACACACACACACACACACACACACACACACACACAAAGGAAAGAGCGGGAAGGCAAAATAACAACAACAACAAGTGAAAGTAAAAGAAATATAAACAGTTAATAAGGGATGATAACCAAGAAGGATTCGACACAAAGAGAATACTTGATACGCACTGCTTATAACATGCAACAGAAACTTCAAAGCTAACTCCTACTTAAGCTAAATGTTGCTCGGTTTACGATGGAATGTTTCTCTAGGGATTTATGGTAAGTCTTGAGATATTAGTGACTGTTGATGTAACTGTTGTTTACCGTTTGTTCTGAGTTCTTCAAGTGGGTCTGAGATCCGACGATTCGAGATCCAGAGGGTTTTCTTCTAGGCTTTCATTCAGAAGATTAATTTGAAACTAAAATTAAAATACAGATGATTTGCAGTTATTAATGTAACCTTAACTTACCAGAAGAGAGGGAGAATAGGAGAAAGAGAAGAAGGTCTCATTGACGAAAGAAAAAGGTGAGAGAGACAGACAAAGAGAGAGCGAGTGGGAATGTAGGGGTGGGCGAAGTAAAAGAGGAAATAGAGACGGAGAAAAGAAGACCGTGAGAATAAAAAGATAGGTAAGAAAAATACATATAACAAAAGGACCCTAACATAACGCAGATTAGAAGAAGATCAGTCACAAATCAAGATACATTAAAACCCCTAAAAGAAGAAGAAGACGAAGAAACAGATCAAACAAACAAACGAAAACAAAGAAAAACACTACAACCCCTTTTCCAAAAACGACGAGACAAACACGACACAATCCAATCGGCACGTCCTCACACAGTGGTTAGGGAGGCGCTCTTCAGCAAGGGAGTGAGTGAGACGCCCTCCGTTGCTCCCTGTGTCTGAGGGTGACATTTATATCACGCGGGAGGGACGAGTTCAGAGGAAACAGTGTTGGAGAGCACGTGCAATGGACGCCAGTAACAGGATAGAGAGAAAATGGAGTTATTTTTGTGCTTGATATTTGTATGGCTGTGTGTGTGTGTGTGTGTGTGTGTGTGTGTGTGTGTGTGTGTGAGTGTGTGTGTGTGTGCGTGTGTGTCTTGAATGATTATATTGTTGGATTTAATATTTGATGCGTTAAAATGCGACGGTGATGGGTACACGCAAATTTTACTGATACCACACTAGAAAAAAGTAACCCAAGACATGGAATTGGTATTACTATCATTACTAGTATTATTATTATCATCATTATTATTATCATCATTATTACCGTCTCATTATCATTATTATTACCGCCTCATTATCATTACTATTCGTTTACCATTACCTTTATCATTTTTGTTATTGAAGATAATTGTCGGGAATTAAAAGTAATAATATCAATGTTGCATGTGCCATGATACCTGGAAAATCGTCTCCATTTTCGAAATAATAAATCAAGTGAAAATTATAACATTAGCGATGGATTCTTCATAGCCAATCTCTTTCTCCGCCATGATATGGAGCAAGAAAGCTAGAAAAAAATATATACCGAGAAATCATATCTCGAAACGTAGCCTCGGTAGAAATGCTACGTAGTGCTCTGGCGCGAGATCCAATACTTGGGGCGAAGTTTGCCGAAGTTGTCCGTGTCGTCAGAGTTTGAAATGTTCTGCGATGCCATCCCCAAACGCGGCCACAGAATCCCATATGTATTGGAGTAGCAGCCAAGTTATGGTTTCCTAATTATAGAAATGTTGCTGCTCTCGGGTTAATGGTGGAGCCACACTGACAGATGTAAAAGGCAGACTAATGTAACGTACATACTTACGCAATGTGAATATGTCAGAGAGAAAGAGAGAGAGAGAAAGATATATATATATATATATATATATGTATATATATATATATATATATATATATATACATATATATATATATATATATATATATATATATATATATATATATATATATATATATATATATATATATATATATATATATATATATATACAGAGAGAGAGTGAGAGAGATTAGCACACACACTCACACACATCAATATATACTTTTATAGATAGATAGACATGGATAAATCAATGAAAAAAATAAATAAAAATAATATATATATATATATATATATATATATATATATATATATTATATATATATATATATATATATATATATATATATATATATATATATATATATATACATATACATATACATATACTCTCTGTTATATCTACAATCACTCCTGCGCCCAGTTCACGATGATAACGTCAAGTTACTGAAGGAATGCAATGAATCCTTATGGCTGGTGTTGGCTATGACCTGAGGAGCAGCTCATTGGATTTCGGTGGTGACCTGATCCATACACGGATCCAGGGTCTAATAAACCCCACAAGTATTTCTTCTCTGGTGACAGAAAACTCTTCATGATGATAAATGATAATGATGATAATGATAACAACAATCATAATAATAAAAAAAAACTCTTTAAATAAGTAAATAAACAAACAGGTGGAACATTGACTAACTGATGTTTGTTGTTTTCATTGTAGTTCAGTTCAGTCTAGAGGCATCAGATGACAATGCTTTCTGAGCCCCTTTCCAACTACTAGCTTGTAGAGGTAGGGTTGCCATATGCCATACGAGTTGCCATATAGTCTAAGGATCATGTAGAGGAAAGTTTGAGCTTGAGCTATTTGAGATGGGAACTTAGTGCAATTAGCTCATTCAGATATTCACATGTTTATCACTAAGGGTTACAGGTTGCACTATTAGCGTGGTCCATGATTGGAAACTGGGGTAGACATACGTAATTTATAACTTTATTTTGTTTAAGCCGTTGTTTGAAGTATCTAGTTATTGATATTTTTTATCGTTATTGGTATTGGGTTATAGTGATGTTATCACTATGATCATCATTATCATACTTATTATTATTGTTGTTGTTACACGTGATGTTAACATTATTTGTCATTATCGTAGTCACATTTGCTGCCTGCTTTTTTGCTACTTATTATCTGTATGTACCTGTATTAGCACTGTGTGTGTGTGTGTGTGTGTGTGTGTGTGTGTGTGTGTGTGTGTGTGTGTGTGTGTGTGTGTGTGTGTGTGTGTGTGTGTGTGTGTGTGTGTGTGTGTGTGTCTGAGTTTGTGCATGTGCTTGTGTGTATGTCTACATGTGTGTGTATCTGTGTTTGTGCGTGTGCGTGTGTGCCTACATGTGTGTGTGTCTGTGTTTGTGCGTGTGCATGTGCGTGTGTGTCTACATGGGTGTGTGAACGCATGTATTTATACAACTATAAACCCAACCTTTCCTCGTCTGGTGATCGATCTTGGGTCACTGACTTCATA
>BOPN01002812.1:129662-132162 GCA_017312705.2 Penaeus japonicus | reverse complement strand
CCCCCTCACCCCCTCTCTCCCCCTCTCTCTCTCTACTTCCCTCCCTCCCTCCCTCTCTCTCCCTCTCCCTCTCTCCCTCCCTCCCTCCCTCCCTCCCTCTCTCTCTCCCTTCCTCTCTCCCTTACCGTCTTTTACTTCTTTTAATTTTGATTTTATGTTTTACTGATATTGTTCTATTTTTTTTTTCTTTTTTTCATTTCCTTTTTATTTTGTCATTTCCCTCCCCTCTGTGTTAGTTTCTCTCATATCTATATCATGCTAACCTCTTGCATAATACGCTAGATTATTTCACAATGTATACATCAACTTCATACACAATTAGTCATATAATACCTCTATATGCATCATACATATCCACATTTATATATTCACTAGCTGCCATAAAATTCTTGATCATAATAACAAAGATGAATTAATCATAACACCAGTGAAATCATATTAGCATCGTCTTTAACTAACCTTTCTGTTATCATTCATAAATAATGTCCTCATGACAACTCGACATTACTCCAGCATTACAAATTCATTCAGTCGTAGTACACACCCCTGGCAAGGCTTCATTCATGTTTTATCAAAGGGGCTAAACATTACGCGGGGCTAAGCTTTATGATAGATAGTATTGTCTATTTGTGTTTTGATTTTCATCGGCAACTTTTCCCAGGTTCATGCGAGGTTTGTGGTAAGTTTTATATCGTCTTTTTTTTGTGATCCGTGATTGTGTAAGATTTGATCTTGTTATTGATTTAGTGTATTTGGTACTTTTACTTGTAATGGTGATTTCATGGGATAAGATGTAGTGCTGTGAATTTAGATTTGCTCTGTCTCTGCGTTTATATGTTTGTTGCATTATGTAATTCATTATTTACTAGAGAACTATGTACCTTTCTCCTGGCGGCGGGGGTCAGAAAAAATAATATAATATGCTAGATTTTTAATGTATGTCATACATGATAGAGTTTGTCATATGGCATATACAAGTCTCTAAACACAATAAAACACACACAAAATGAAACACAAAACTGGCTCTGGTTTTACAATGAGTGACTGAAAGTGAGTGGGGAAAATTCAAAGTATGATGCATCAATCGGCCTCGCTCTGAAATAAAACCCATCCTGGAGACCGGGCAAGCAAATTTATTCCCAGTCCGCAATGGGTTAGATAGTTAAGAATCGGATTATGAATGAACTTCATCCCGTCCTATTTATCACGAAAACAATCATAAAAGCCAACCCTCTGATAATACAAAGAGTGACCGCATATACAGTGGGAAAACAAATGGCTTCCAACACCACTATTTACACCAACCAGTTATTTCAGTGCTGTGATTTATGCCCTTATTTCCGTCATGCTGAGAGTCCCGAGTCATGTTACACTCTTCCGGCAAGAGTCACATTATAAAACTTCACTCTTTTTCTTCTCTCTGTTTTCCTCTTTCTTTTTTCTTAGAGCTCCTCCTCCAAGTTTCCCTTCCAGCCAAAGAAAGCGTTCTCAGAAGTAAGCTTTGGGTTTAGACGCAGATAAAAGGGTCTAAGGTAATCAAGAGAGTTCGAATCCTCTCCTTGAGAAGGCACTTAGGCACCGGCAAGCATCATGCTGTAAAAATGCCGACGTCTTTTTCATGCTTAACCCAAGGGTGTGTTATTCGAATGGATGTCGGATTTTGTCGTTCGTTGCGCTTCATTTTATTCATTTATTTATTTGTTTATCTATTCCTGTCATTTCTTTTTTGTTTGTGGTATTCCTGGATATCTTCACAAAGGATACATTAATTGTTCGTCAACGAAGTGTTTATATCTTGTCGTATTTGGTTGCCGTCTCCAAGTGTGTATGTGTGTGATGCTTATGCTGTATGAATAAAAACGCTTTGCGAGAGGGAGAGAAAGAGAGAGAGTGAGAGAGAGAGAGAGAGAGAGGGAGGAAGAGAGAGAGAGAGAGGGAGAGAGAGAGAGAGAGAGAGAGAGAGAGAGAGAGAGAGAGAGAGAGAGAGAGAGAGAGAGAGAGAGAGAGAGAGAGAGAGAGAGAGAGAGAGAGAGAGAGAGAGAGAGAGAGAGAAAGAGAGAGAGAGAGAGAAGAGAGAGAGAGAGAGAGAGAGAGAGAGAGAGAGAGAGAGAGAGAGAGTTCTCCATATCCTCTACACCTCATTAGAACAAAAATAATATAACACGTACATCTTTCTCTTCGACATCCTACAGAGAGAGAGAGGAAGAGAGAGAGAGAGAGAGAGAGAGAGAGAGAGAGAGAGAGGAAGAAAGAGAGAGAGAGAAGAAGAAAGAGAGAGAGAGAGGAAGAGAGAGAGAGAGAGGGAGAGAGGAGGGGGGAAGAGAGAAAAAAAATGAAACACAGAACACAAAATTCCTGTCCTCTGTAAACATTACGAAGCCAGCTGGTGTCACGACAGACGATTTTTGAGACTCAATCTCCTTTTATATATTCTTCCTATTATTGTCATTATCTGGGTAGGATGTTATTGCAAAATATTTTTTCCTGACCTATTTTAGAT
>BOPN01002812.1:109630-114630 GCA_017312705.2 Penaeus japonicus | reverse complement strand
TAACTACTTTTGGTAAATTTATTGGAAAGGTTGGATTGATAACAGACTGAAGAACAATGTCGAGATTGGAATCTTTCGGATATAAACTCATTCAGATTATATTATAGCTCTAGTTATCTTTCACTCTCATCTCTATCTCTCTCACTTTCGTCCTCTCTCTCTATCTCTATCTCTCGTTCTCTCTCTCACATCCTCCCTCTTCCCCCTCCCTCCCCCCCTCTCTCTCTCTCTCGCTCACTCTCTCACTTTCTCTGACATCCTCCCCCTTTACCCTTCTTCCCATTTCTCTCGCTCTCTCGTTCTCTTTCTCTCTCTCTTTCTTTCTGCCTTTTCTCTCTCTCTCTCTCTCTCTCTCTCTCTCTCTCTCTCTCTCTCTCTCTCTCTCTCTCTCTCTCTCTCTCTCTCTCTCTCTCTCTCTCTCTCTCTCTCTCTCTCTCTCTCTCTCTCTCTCTCTCTCTCTCTCTCTCTCTCTCTCTCTCTCTCTCTCTCTCTCACATCCTCCCACTTCCCCCTCCCCCCCTCTCTCTCTCTCACTCTCTCACTTTCTCTGACATTCTCCCCCTTTACCCTTCTTCCCTTTTCTCTCGCTCTCTCTCTCTCACTCTCTCGTTCTCTTTCTCTCTCTCTTTCTTTCTGTCTTTTCTCTCTCTCTCTCTCTCTCTCTCTCTCTCTCTCTCTCTCTCTCTCTCTCTCTCTCTCTCTCACACACACACACACAGTACGGCTGTAACCACATGTTCGTGGGACCCTCAAGACAAACTAACCCACGCAAATACACAAACACCCATTGACACACACACACATTCGCCCACATACAAAATCTGTGAACAAGGAAATGTGATCCATTTTTTTTTTTTTTTTTTTTTTTTTTTTTTTTTTTTTTTTTTTTTTTGGGGGGGACGAGATCGCCTTTCACCATGAAAAGTGATTTAAGAGCTATCCCTGAATATGAACGTCTAATAAATTACTTTTCTCCTCCCCCCACTTTTAAACCATATATTTAGATCGGATGCCATTTTTGGGCAACTTCCTTAACGAAGGGGGAAAGTGACTCATATAAAGAACAGCTGTGAAAGTTGTGGATAGGACTGAGCATGCAGGTGTATGTCATCGTATATGGAATAAGGAATGAAATATGACGTCACGTTTAAGAAGCCTTTTTTTATATATTTAGATACATATATGCGATGATTAGCTTCCTCTGGAGGATATAATTTTTGTGGGAAGAACATGATTGAATTGGGATGATATATTTTCGCTGAGATATTTGCTGGTTTGAGTAACTGAAATACATTTTTAGACAACCTACTGATTGATCATTCTATTTTCGTTAAGTTTTCATTGTTTTTTTTATATTTCAAGTAAAATTTGGATTATCCAGATACCGAAAATAAATCTCAAAGATTTTTTTTTATTCGTATGTTAAAGAGTCTGCATTCACTATAATAAGCTTTGAAATATTCTTATTATTCTGACTTGAAATTTATATTAGTTTTATCATTGGCTCTCTACCTTTGTCACTGCATTAGAATGTGCGTTCAATAATGTTCAGTAGATTCCATAAGGATTTCCATATTCCACAATAGCCAATTCTTACACATTCACATTCCTTCCATGACTACATTTTCTACAAATTCCCAAGACGTCTACAGGCAAAATCTCCTCCTATTTATGTTCGTTTTGGACTACTTTGTACATCTTTGTGCCGTCGATGAGCGTTCCTTCGCCATTACTGACACTTTCGGTCAGGTCCTTTATGTCTACAAAGAAAGAACGCGGGACCCAAAATCTAAGCCTCAAGGACTCCATTCATTAACTCTGTCCATTCTTGATGACTCGGCATTGTGTACAACTCTTTGTAGTCTCCTTTCTTGAAGGAGTTCTTCCCTTCTTGCCGGTTCCCCCTTCCTTAATGCGATGGTTATCGTTTTCTTTCTTTCTTTCTCTCTTTTTCTTCCTTTTGTGGCGAGTGCTTTCGTGTGCTTGGAGGAGGACGTAAGGATTAGGGGGTAATACGGAGTCCGAGGAGGCCGGAAAGGCTTTGTCAGATAAGGTTCTTTAACGCGGGTGTTAGATCTGTTTTGATGAACTCATACACGCCCTCACATACACACACACACACACACTCTCTCTCTCTCTCTCTCTCACACACACACTCTCTCTCTCTCTCTCTCTCTCTCTCTCTCTCTCTCTCTCTCTCTCTCTCTCTCTCTCTCTCTCTCTCTCTCTCTCTCTCTCACACACACACACACACACACACACACACAAACACACGAATAGATCAGCAAAGCTTTCCTTATTCAGTCTACCAACATTTTTATTATCTCCCTACACTTCAATATCTCTCTTAACTTGTCTCTGTCTCTGCCTCGGACTGGGGATCAGGGCGAACTGTAGATTATCCTACGGTCACGGTATATAATCAGATTACAAACTTGATTATAAAACAAATCCATGCTGTCGTTATCAATATCCTGCTTATGCCATATATGGATGCTTCTTCAACCCAAGAAAAGATAAGAAAGTATAGTTACACATAGTATATTTTTCACATTCGCTCCGTACGCTAAATAATGTATAGGTAATGACGTATCTTTTAGTTTAGTATCTGCCGAAGGAAAGGGTCGTGTTTTCTTGGGAAGTTAGCGTGACTGTGAAAATAACCTTGCCGTTCCTCTCACCATAACATTGCGCATAACAAAATGAATGTATTATGTATAACTTATTATTGTTACTGTTATTGGTATTATAATTATTATTGTTATCATGTATTATTGTAAGCATTATCATTATCATTACTATTATCATCGTCATCACCATCACCATCATCATCATCATCATCATCATCATTATTATCATCAATATCATCATCGACGTCATTATCATTTTATCAGCATAAAACAAATAACATCATAATGGACAGCAAATAAGATACATTTATCATGTTTAACTTATTAGAAACCTCATAATACAATCACCATATATTTTTTCGATACGTTACCCTGACAGTGAAAAGAACTTCTCACACTGTACACACCATCACCACCACCACTACTACCACCACCATTACCATCATCACTACCACCGCCATCACAGCCACCACTTCAACATCTACCACAGAATAAAAATCGCAATTTCTCGCCACAATACCGTGACAGTGAACCCTGCTGTTCCCCTCACCGTACCACCAAAAGATAAACATACATACATATATTATATATAATTTATCATCATTATTATCCTCCTCATCATCATCATCCTTATCTCATCTACCACAGAATAAAACTCATAATTTCTCGACAGGTTACCGAGACAGTGAATATAAACCACGCTGTTCCTCTCACCGTAACGCCGCACGCGCCATTCGACACCGATAACTAACCGCAACACACGAATCACAGCGCTAGATCTTGTGTTCGGGGAAACAGATATAAAGAGATATATTCGTGGATATAACTGAATGGATAACTTTTTATTGTTATTGTTATTATTGATATTATTATTATTATTATTGTTATTATTATTATTCGTGGAATATTATTAATTCGTTTTTGGTTTAGGCTTGTTGTCCGTGGAAGGGATATCATGGATAAAAGTAATGGATTTCATGTCATTTGTTTATATGTGAATTGACTTCTGTTAAAGGATTGAATCTTTTATGTAAATGATCAATATTATTTGTATTGTATGGTGTAATTTGAGGATTACATGTCTTGTTATTTGTCTTTTTACTAATGTTTTCATTATAATTATCATCTTCATCTTCATAATGACAATTATGTAATATTGATGATGATGAAGATAATCGTAGCAATGATGATAATTGTTGGTATATTGATAATAATGATGATTATGATGAAAACATTAATAACACTGAAAATGGTAATAATGATAATGATAATAGATATGACAATGATGATAATGATTATAATGACAATAATAATGATAACATCAATGATAATGATGTATGATAAGAATGATAATAATAATAATGATAATAATAATAATAATAATAATAATGACAATAATAATAATAATAATAATGATAATAATGATAATAGTAATGGTAATAATGATAATAATAATAGTAATAATGATGGTGATAATAACGACTATAATAAAAGTAATGATGAAAATAAATAATAATAGTAGTAGTAGTAGTATGCTTCTAGTAATGATTGCCACTACTACTACTATTAATCAAACCATTACCATTCCGAATTATGTCCGCAATTATTTCACTACATATTTTCTGCTAATACTATTATCAAACCACTATTTTCCTTTTTTCAGTAACTGTTTTAAAAGTTTTAAAAAGAGTCATAACTATCACTTATCTGTAATTATTTCACCATGTACCAACTGTTACTACTATTATTAAAACTACTATTTTCCTATGTTTTATCTATAACTATTTCATCATATGTTACTAATCTTATTAAAACTACTATTTTCTTAGTTTTATTTATAACTATTTCACCCTGTATTACTATATTCTTATTACTATTGTATAATTACTACCACTATTACCAAAACTACCAGTTTTTACCAATTCATACCTACAATTATGCCTCCACGTATCATTGCTACTATTACTACTAATACTATTATTTTCCAATTGATGTCTTTCTCTTTCACCATGTATTACTCTTACCACAATTAAGACAACTACCACTATTTTTCCAATTCATATCTGCAATTATTCTACTACTATTCACCCATTCCATCGCCCTCTCCCAAACAAGATTATCATTACAATTATCATCGTCATCATCATCATCGTCATCGTCGTCATCGTCATCGTCATCATCATCATCATCATCATCATCATCATCATCATCATCATGATAATAATAATAATAATAATAATATCTTATCTGAGGCTTTCAGAAACATTTTTTAACCTTTTTTTCTTTTTTTTTTCTTTTCGCTAATGCAGCTACCACGGTCACACATGCGCCATTATCTCTAGTCGTGTAGTTTCTCACGCACGGTCTTCC